>PVJN01017752.1:0-40034 GCA_004026805.1 Lasiurus borealis
GAGACATCGATCAGGTGCCTCTTGCACACCCCCTACTGGGGATGTGCCTGCAACCAAGGTACATGCCCTTGACCGGAATCGAACCTGGGACCTTTCAGTCCACAGGCCGACACTCTATCCACTGAGCCACACCAGTTTTGATAGCTGGGCCTTTTTTTTTTAATTTTGAGCTTAGCTGAGACTGGTTTGGCTCAGTGGATAGAGTGTTGGCTTGTGGACTGAAAGGTCCCATGTTTGATTCTGATTGGAGGCATGTACCTTGCTTGTGGGCACATCTCCACTGTGGGGCGTGCAGGAGGTGGCTGATGGATGTCTCTCTCTCATCGATGTTTCTGACTTTCTATCTCTCTCCTTTCCTCTCTGTAAAAAATCAATAAAATATATTTTTTTTTAAAATTGAGCTTAATTAAGTCACTGAGAGCCCTTCTTACTCGATATTTTTATTTGCTCAGGGACCTCAGCCATCAACTAGACTAGAAAGTGAACTTCAAAATAAGCCAAATACATGGTAACTATAAAGGTAATTTAGATGTTTTATGCACAGACAGAGCCGAGCTAACCTGCTGGCCGGGGCTCTTTCCTTGCTGTCTCCTAGGTCATGGACAAGTACGGCGAGTTCTACGGCCGGGACCGGATCAGCGAGCTGCTTGGCATGGACAAAGCCGCCCTGGACTTCAGCGACGCCCGGGAGAAGAAGAAGCCCAAGAAGGACAGCTCGCTGGCCGCCGTGTGAGTGTCCCGGCGCCGCGCCGGCCGGAAGGAGGAGACAGTGATAGCACTTGACCTTGCAGGAGCCTTGGTCTCCTTCCCTCCGGGTCACGGGGACCGAGAGACAGAGAACAGAGTGCACACAAAGGCTCCTTGCTACTCTGGCTATTTGGAGTGATGAATGATTGGATCTTTTTCTATTAATTTTTCAAAGTGCCCTTTTCATTTTCTTTTAGAAATGCCTTCTGTGAATTTCAGAGAGGAAAGGAGAGGGAGGGAGAGAGAGAAACATCAATGATGGGAGATGCCCCCCTACTGGGGAT
This sequence comes from Lasiurus borealis, assembly GCA_004026805.1. NCBI lineage: Eukaryota > Metazoa > Chordata > Mammalia > Chiroptera > Vespertilionidae > Lasiurus > Lasiurus borealis. The sequence goes on from PVJN01017752.1 coordinate 1,032, forward strand.
GGAGCCCGAAACCCGGCATGTGCTCTGCCCCAGGAATTGAACCATGACCTCCTGGTTCAAGGTCAACGTTCAATCACTGAACCATGCTGACTGGCTAAAGGTGCCTTTTTCATTATGGCCATAAAACAACAGCAAAAAAATGCTCTTAATTTAACTTGCCTTTTCTTTCCTTAAGCCAAACTAAAACATATGCAGAAGTACACTATATAACTGTTTTCTGATACTACTTCTTTGAAAAAAAAGGTAAATTTTCTTAAGTTTTGGAAACATGGTTTTCTTTTTCAAAATACGCGTTTATTGATTTTTAGAGTGAGGGGAAGGGAAACATCGATGAGACAGACGGGAAATTCAGACATCCCGATGTTACTCTTATTCTGTCTGAGAGCCGCGAACCGTGCTCTCGCGGCGCTCCGGGTGCTTCGAGCCTCCTGGTGCGGACCTGGGAGAGAACTAATGTTCCGGTCGGTGCCAGGCTCCTCCCTTGGCATCTGCTTCATAGGCACGTCTGCCCACTCTCTGTCTTTCCAGACTGAATTCCATCGACGTGAAGTACCAGATGTGGAAACTGGGAGTCGTTTTCACTGACAACGTAAGTTGCTGAGGCCGTCGGCTGCCGATGTTACTAAGGTTCTTTAAAAGCAGTTCACTGAATGCAGAGACAGCTGGGCAAGGTCCGGGAAGACGTGATTCGTCACCTGTCTGTCCCTTCCTTTCTCCCAGTAGCTGAGATTAAAGCAAACACATATTTACACAAGAAGGAACTGAGATGCAAAGTTACGTGTAGTTGCATTTACATTTCCTAGATGTTAAAAAGAACGTTCTAAACACATAAGAAGAATTTCAGTACTGATGATGATAAATTTTAGTTTCTCCAAAACTAAATAATTATTGTGTCGATCCTTCTCTTATCAAAGAGCTTCGGCGCCTATGAAATAACATAAGGACCAAGTTAGATGCCCAAAGACAGTGAAAAAATCTCATTACCAGAAGCTGCCCGCTGACGGCAGCTGATCCTCTTTCTCCATCCGGGCTTGCTCAGCCGTGGCACAGTTTTTCTTCGAGAAGTTTCGGATGAAATAATCGTTCCTATCCGTTGGAGGCCCCGCTGGCTGGCTGTGGGGAGTCGCTGCAGAGAAGCCTGAGGCTTGGCTGCAGGCTGAACTGGGCGTGTTCACTGTCATACGTCAGCCTCATCCCCAGTCTCTCACTCCGTGCCCGGGAGTGCACGGGCCTGTGCTCCGGCCGCGGCTTCTCCCGGGCCAGCTCATCCCTCTGAAACTCTCACTTCAATTTTAGCACCCACTTCCCTAGTGAGCATGAGTTCCGTTCTCCCAAAGACTGGACACCCCCACATTCTCCTGCCTCGACCCCTACCTCACTCAGCCAAAGCCCAGGCACCAGGGACCTTAGAGACTCACCTGAGGCCCCAAACCCGGACTGTGTGTCTTAGAACTGACACCTGTTTGTAAGGCGGCTGGCAGCTGATCTCTCTCTCACGGTGGCGGCCACTCCCTGCTTAAATAATCAGAATTTTGTAGATTTGTAGTGTAAGGAGGCGAATTAAACAGAACGGCTGCACTAGAGGGAAACCAGCACCGGGACGGCTGTCACGGGCTCTGTTCTCTGACGCATGTGTGTCTGTCTGTCCGCAGTCCTTCCTGTACCTGGCCTGGTACATGACCATGTCCGTGCTGGGCCACTACAATAACTTCTTCTTCGCGGCCCACCTGCTCGACATCGCCATGGGCTTCAAGACGCTGAGGACCATCCTGTCGTCGGTGACGCACAACGGCAAGCAGGTGAGGGTGTGCAAAGGTCTTTGAAACCCCGGCATTCCACGGGGGAAAAGTTGGCCCTCAGAACTGTTGGTTGTCAGCTTTCAAAGTATCTTTCACTTTGATCATTGCTTGATGTCACCAAAACGGGACTTCTCCGGCATATATTGAAAATATTTATATTACATATCGTTAATAGTGTGTTTTTCCAGATGTTAGAAGCAATGTGAATTTCTGGTTTTAGGATATGGAAACTGAAGGGTCCCAGGTTCAAGTCTGGTCAAGAGCATGTACCTTGGTTGTAGGCTCCATCCCCAGCACTGGCCGAGGCCTATGTGGGAGACAATGTGTCTTTCTCACATCAAAGTTTCTCTCTCTGTCTCTCTCCCTCCCTTCCTCTCTCTCTTAAGATCAATAGAAAAATGTCCTCAGATGAGGATTAACAAAAAATACATATACTTGATTTATAATCAGTCTTAATGAGATAGTTGTAATTGGAATGTATATTACTTAAAGAAATCATAAAAAGAAAGAGCAATGTATCTACTGTCAGATTTTTAGATGATAGAAAAAGGAGCATTTTAAGCAGCTTATTATCAATTTGGATATGAAATTAAGACAGTTGATTTATATTCCAGGTATAGGATGCATTTATTAACTAAGGAATCAAGTTTTATATAAAATATCTGACACTTTGGTAAAATAAAGAAAATATGAAAACAGGTTCCTCCGGGGTGGTGGGAAAGGCATCTGATCACCTGGCTGGTGTGGCTCAGTGGTTGAACATCCACCTATGAACTAGGAACTGTGAGGTCACAGTTCTATTCCCGGTCAGGGCATATGCCTGGGTTGTGGGCTCAATCCCAGTGTGGGGCATGCAGGAGCCAGCCGATCAATGATTCTCTCTCATCATTGAGGTTTCTCTCTCTACCTTCCTCTCTGAAATCAATGAAAATATATTTTTAAAAAAGAAAAAAAGAAAGAAAGACATCTGGTCAGTGAGTCCAGCTTGCGCCAGAACCCACACAGACACCCTTCTACGGCCACCCTTCATCTGTCCTAACACACGCTCCCTGTCACGTTGCTTTCCAGCTGGTGTTAACCGTGGGCTTGCTAGCTGTGGTCGTGTACCTCTACACGGTTGTGGCCTTCAATTTCTTCCGGAAATTCTACAACAAAAGCGAAGATGGGGACACGCCCGATATGAAATGCGACGACATGCTGACGGTAAGTTCGTGCTGCGTGCTCTCGTGTGGATGGAAATCCGCAGCCTGAGTACAGTGTGCGGAATAGGAGCTATGCACATCGGAGCACCAACATCCTGCTCATTCGAGTGCATGCAGCGCTCCCACACCTTCTCTTCCCTGTAGAAGAAAACCCACATGGAAAGCCGAAGTGTAACCCCAAGTCATGATCAGGAGGAGGGGCTTACACAGATGTGTCCCGGGAGCAGGGCCCGGCACCCAGGGGTGTGAGTGTGGAATCCTGGGAGCCAGAGCTGGACCAGACAATTGTCCCGGGAGCCCTCGCCCACGGGGGCGTGGCAAACCGAGCAGAGGAGGTGCAGCCAGGCAGGTGGCAGGTGGCCACTGGGAGTCGTTCAGTAAGGAGGGGGCAGCTGCAGTGGTGACGGGACCCATTTCCTGTCGTGTGATGACAGATTTGGAGAAAAACATCTCCCGGTTTGTTCCCAAGGAGAATATCTGTGGTGAACCCCAGCGGTGTGAGGGATGGACGGGAAGACGCTGATGGATTAAGCAATGCCTTGGACCCCCGTTCTAAGGAATGGGTGCTGTCGGGGTTGTAGAGGGGCTGCCTTCCAAAGGGACTCCCAGATGCTGCCTCGGTGGTGCGACAGGGACACTGGGTGGTCGGGTCCTGGCATCAGCGTCTCACTTGCTGTCTTGGAGGGAGGACCCCTCACCCAGCGGGCAGGGGCAGGGCTGTCCCGTGACAGTCCTTGCTCACTGTGTGCCTGACTGACAGGCCTCTTCTCTGAGTGACAGCGTCTTCAGTTCAATCTGCTCAGGAATTGCAGGCTTCTGGAATTTTCTGCGTCTGTCAGTACCCAGCTGCTGGACTGGCAGCATCTTGGTGTCACCTTGTGCCTGTTTTTGCCTGCGCTTTGCTCTCTGGGGGCTCTGAGGCTCTGAGGCCTGTGGGTGAGGCGCTGAGGTCTGCCCACTCTCCCTGCGCCCTCCGTGGTGGATGCGGCTGTCTCCCCACTGCATGCAGGAGCCACAGCCTCTGTGTGACGGGGCCGGCGTGCATGCAGTGAGGAAAGCGTAAACGAAAAAGGTTGGATGTACTAATGTGGAGTTCAGCAGAGAGACCCAAGGTGTAAGGAGAACAATTTTTAAAAGACATATTTTATTGATTTTTTACAGAGAGGAAGGGAGAGGGATAGAGAGCTAGAAACATCGATGAGAGAGAGACATCCATCAGCTGCCTCCTGCACGCCCCCCACTGGGGATGTGCCCACAACCAAGGTACATGCCCTTGACCGGAATCGAACCTGGGACATTTCAGTCCGCAGGCCGGATGCTCTCTCCACTGAGCCAAACTCAGGAGAACACCTTTTAAGAAATGGGCTCAAAAATGACAAGTGGGACACTGGAAGCCTGAAAGAGCGAAGGTCACAGAGCCCCGTCCTGGCAGTTCACCAAGAGCGGGGACAGGGGGCGGCGTAGTGGGGGGGGGGATGCTAAGTGACAGATGCGGTGGGTGGTGCAGGCGGCTGGACAGGAGAGGGTGTTTGCATCCCGTTACAGGAAGGAAACAGGACAAACAAGAGCAAGCACCGTAAGCACCTCAGGTCCCAGGATTAGGGCTTTGCTTAGAGAGAGAAGTGAGGCTGGGGGGGGGGGAGGGCCAGTGTCCTCGGGGGCGTGTCCTCAGCAGGCGCCTCTCTCCGCAGTGCTACATGTTCCACATGTACGTGGGTGTGCGAGCTGGAGGTGGCATCGGCGACGAGATCGAGGACCCGGCGGGAGACGAGTACGAGATCTATCGGATCATCTTCGACATCACCTTCTTCTTCTTCGTGATTGTCATCCTGCTGGCGATAATACAAGGTACCATCCTCCCAGGTGCAAGCAACCGTCCGCCCGGGGACCAGGCCGGCCGGCACCTGAGGCCCCAGCGTGCGTGGCCACAGAGGGAGGCTGAGCGGCCAGAGTTTCTGGAAGAGCCAGCCAGGCTTTTCCACTCTGAGGCTGGGTGTGTGGGGTCCAGGGGACAAAGGGCGCGCCTGCACCCGAGGAAGAAGCAGTCGGGGGAGTTTAGGGGGTGTGGGGGGAAATGATGGGGGCTCATTCCTCCCAGTCAGCGTGGCCACACTGGGTTTGCAGACACAGTGAGCAGCACAGTAGGGCGTTTTCTGGGCTTCCCGGGATCAGTCCAGCTGCTGCCTTTGGCGTGAAGGTGGCTGTGACAGTCTGATCTGTGTCTGCCCCACTGGGAGGAGGCCCCGCCCCGGGGGAGCATTGGGGTGCGTACAGTGGTCCCCGCTGCTGAGCAGTGCCCAGCATGGCTGCACGCGTTCCCTCCCAAGGGAGGGCCAGCCAGGGTTTTCGAAGTTAACGATGATTCTCTGGCTGATAGAGCTTAAACCGCGTCTTTGTTTAACTCAGGTTTGATCATCGATGCGTTTGGAGAACTCAGAGACCAGCAGGAGCAGGTCAAGGAGGACATGGAGGTGAGTCTCCCCTTTCTCACGTGCCTCACGGGTGCTCCCCTCACCGCCTTTGCTACAGAGTCTACATGTGTGAGCCACGAGGGAAGGACAGGCACATGCCTGAGCCGTGTGCTGGGGGCCCTGGGTGCGTCACTCCTCACGGGACAGGAGCCCATTCAGAATGTGGACTCCCGGGGACCCCTACAGGATGAAGCCCTGAGTGCCAGTCTGACTTCCCCTGAGATGTTCAGGGGAGACCCTCCAAGAAGGGGTCCCAAGCTGCATCCTGGGCATTTGGGGGAGAGCAGGGCATCTGACAGCCTCCCTCCCGCTGCCCCTCCCCCCCCCGCCCCACACACACCTCCAGGGGCATGCCCACATGAGGTTCTGTATAACTGTCACCCCGAGGCCATATACACCAGGATCAGGTTTGGGGGCATTTGAAGGGCAGATGTTTTTTCTTGGAAGCAGAAGTGGTTCAGGTGAATTAGTGCATCCTGGGGCTGTGGCAGCGGGGGGCGGGGGGGAGTGGGGGGGGAAGGGGAGGGTGAGGGCTGTTGAGGGGGTGGGCTGCTGCTGAAGAGGGGCTTGCAGTGAGCGATGGGAAGGGCAGTGAGGAGCTGGACTGGACGTTACCGGGTAACTGAGGTCTAAATGCCGGGTGTGGACAGGACCAGGGCGGGGAGGAGGTGACAGTTTTTGCTAAGAAGTGCCCTGAGGGCCCGGGAGCCAGGGGGATGCCAGCAGCCTTGGGCCTGGGCGGGGAGAGACCTGGGGCCTGGCCGAGGCGGAGGTGAGGGCTTTGGGGCCACAGGTGATCAAGTCCGCACAGCGGCTGCGTGTGAGTGGGGGGGCTTGCTTCCGCCTCTGAACGTGCATCCCCGTCTGTCCTTCTTCCAGACCAAGTGCTTCATCTGCGGGATCGGTAACGACTACTTCGACACGGTGCCGCACGGCTTCGAGACACACACCCTGCAGGAGCACAACCTGGCCAACTACCTGTGAGTGTGCCCTCCTCCCCCACCCCTCCCCAACCCCACCTTACCCCCACCCCCTGCACCGGCCTCTCCCAGGGCCAATGTCCATATGCTCATTCCAGTTCATCTCCTTCTCGGCAGGTTTTTCCTGATGTATCTCATCAACAAGGACGAGACGGAGCACACGGGGCAGGTAGGGAAGGTGGCGGCCTGAAGGGAGGGTGGAAGGAGTCGTGCCCTGGAGGGCAGAGCTGGGCATTGGACACTGGGGTGGGCTTCCCTCAAGACGGGGTAGTCACGCATCTTCACACGGAGGCCCCGGCCAGGACCGGGGTGCAGGGCCCGCCGGGAAGAGGGGACGTGCACAGAAAAAACACACCCTCCTGCGGCTGAAGATGCCGACTCTGGTTTTGCTCATCATAATGTCCTGGATCTCTTAATCGATAGCAGAGGCTTTCAAATGAACTCCACCCACGATGTTAGGGGCAGCGGAAAATAATTGCATATGAAAGGCCTATGGTTGTTTTAAGCTATTTGAAATTCTCTCTCCATAAAATTCACTTCCAGTTGTTAATGGTTTGAATTTGAAGGAGTCAGTTAGCAATCATATTTTTAAAAGAACCCTCGACATCATGTACCACAATTAAGTCTTATTCAGTATTAAATCTGGCCCGGATGAAAATGACCTGTTGGTTGCTAAAAGCAAGCAGGTCTGACACAGTGAGGATCTGTGTAATGAACTTGGGCTTCTCCGGTGACATCTGTGTCTACGACGTAGTGGTTCTCAACCTTCCTAATGCCGCAACCCTTTAATACAGTTCTTTATGTTGTGGTGATCCCCAACCATAAAATTATTTTTGTTGCTACTTCATAACTGTAATTTGCTACTCTTATGAATCTTAATGTAAATATCTGTGTTTTCTGATGGTCTTAGGAGACCCTGCTAGCTGTTCTCGACCCACAGGTTGAAAACCGCTGGCTATGTGTAATTACACAGCGGTACCATGTGACATACGTGCCCGCAGTTGTGAGTTTGTCTTACACTTTGCGGGAACACACATGTTGGGGAAGACATGACGGCGTGCCCTGTCTCTGCTCCTACAGGAATCGTACGTGTGGAAGATGTACCAGGAAAGGTGCTGGGAGTTTTTCCCGGCCGGGGACTGTTTCCGGAAACAGTACGAAGACCAGCTGAATTAATTCGGACTCATCACCTGGAAACCCAGCATCCTCACCCTCCTGGCCCTCTCACTCAACTCTCTCTGCCCCTCTCTCTCTCTCTCTGCCTCTCTCTCTCTCTCTCTCTCTCTCTCTCTCTCTCTCTCTCTCTCTGACTCTCTCTTGCAAACATCCGCTGACGTGAGACTTGCCGCCTTCCATGCTTCCTGGGAGCAGTGACGCTGTGTTCCTGGCTGGGCCTTCCCCACCTTGTGTGTTTCCTTTGAGAATCAACGCGGACGAATAATCTCTCCTCATACTCTGACAGACAACATGGAACTCCGGAACGAAAGCCATCTGGACACTCAGTCATCACACAGACGGACGGACGGACGTCCTTCCTCTCGAGACGCTGGGAGCTCCCTGAGGGCAAGGTCACGGGGAAGGTCGGCCGCGCCCCGGGCTCCTCGCTTGTCCATCCGGGAGGGAGCGGGCGGTCCCGCAGCTGCAGTGCCTCCGCCGGTGGCGAGGGAAACAGTGCCTTACTCAGTGGGCTGAGCTATGCAGAAGACGTGTGCGTGCGCATCTTATTTTCATGTCCCCTCGTTTTCCTTCGGTTGGGTTTGTGCGTCTTCTCCTCGTGCTTTTACTTTGTGGGGGAGGGGAGGGCAGCCGTGTGTGCGCTTTGCAAGGAGCCGGTGGCCCGGTCTCGTGACAAGGGGCTCCCTCATCCTCCCCATCACGCCCCCACCCCACCCCGCGGCCCAGCTGCCCTTTCCGCCATGCTCTGATGCAACCCTGCAACTCGATGAAATGCTGGTGTGAAACAGACCGCCGACAACACACTCTCAAAAGAACTCATTGCATGTGTTCGATGCAAGTTCCAAACAACAGAGAACCCTCCGAGGCCAGCTGGGCCCGCGAGAACGGCCCCGGGCACCGGTCCGCGGAGACGGAGCGCCGTGGGCCCCCCGCGTCCGCAGCCGGCACCGCCCACCCCCCCGAGACCCGCTGTGGACCTGAGCCATCCTGGGGCCCTCTCTCCCCGCCACCTGTGGCCAGCGGCCACGCAAGGACTTGTGGCCCGGCCACTTCTCAATATCGATGCCGAAGCAATATCCATTCAGGGAGTTCATCGGTTGCAGAAACCCCGGGTCTGAGATCAGCCCTCCGTGTGGGGTCCTTCTCATCTCAATGGACGCTGTTCTTCCCGGGGAGAAAGGCGGGGGGGTGGAAGCCAGGCCACGTGGCCAACCTTGGGCTCTTTTAATTTAGGATTGTAACTGCTCTGATTAAACTATTTAACTAACGTGCGCACCCTCTTCTCTGTCCGTTTCCCTTAGAGCTGGCACATTTAGGGGGGCGGGGGCCCTGGCCCCGCAGGGCTGCTGTGGTCTCGGTTCTAGAGCCTCAGAGTCACCCGCATGTGAAGTGCCTACCCACGCTGCATTTCCCTGTTTGGGGGTCCCCTGGAGTTCTGAAACCCGCGAATGACAGAAAAACAGCTCCCCCAAATGGTTCAGTTTTAGTTCAGCTCTCACTTTGGAAAGCTCAGGGCCAGCGGTTCTCAACCTATGGGTCGCGACCCCTTTAGGGGTGAAACGACCCTTTCACAGGGGTCGCCTAAGACCATCGGAAAATGCAGATATTAACATCACGATGCATAACAGTAGCAGAATTTCATGGTTGGGGGTCACCACCACATGAGGAACTGTATGCAAGGGTCACAGCCTTAGGAAGGTTGAGAACCGCTGCTCAGGGCAAAGCCGTTTTCCGTGGTAACGGGGTCCGGGTTCTCAGCTCGTGTGAGAGGGAGGTACCCTCCTGGGCGGTGCATCGCACACGCAGACGCCAATGGGCATGTGGTGGGTGCCACTCAGCGTCCGAGGTACGGCACCAGGTTTCCGTTTACCCTTTGGCCTCATTGTTACCGGGGAGAGGGCAGGACTGGTCTGCAGGGGGGACTAACAGGGTGCGGTCCGCTCCACAGCACGTCGGGGCACTGCCAGCAGCTCGTGTGGATTTTCCGCGAGAAGTTGGCCATCCCCCACTTACGTCCTGGCTGGACCTGTCTCGTGTTGGGCAGAGGATGAGCTTGTCACCAAATGGTCACTTTTTTGCCCAGCGCCCTGACATCTCTCTGACATGCTGGCAGGGGGCATCCCGACCTTCACACCAACGTGTGTTCCTGCCCTTTCCCGTCTGTCTGTCCATCTGTCTGAGACGCCTTCAGCATCGGCAGCTTTCTCCTCTCTCTCCCCCATCCTCAGTGGAACGGATTCAAACGTGGAGGCGTTGCAAGTGGGACAATGAATCAACCCGCCGTGTCCCCAGGGGAACTCCGCCAGGCGGTGGACCGGGTGGCCTTATCTCGCAGCACCAGGCGGCCCCGGGCGGCTGCCGTGCCTGCCGAGCGCCTGCCCCTGGGCAGCCGGATGCGCGCGCGTGGGTGCGCCTCTGTGGGAAGCGGGGACGTTGCTGGAGATGGGAGGTGGCACTGGCCACAGAAGGCTCTCTCCTCTTCCTCCTCCGCGCAAAACGGGAACTGGCTGGATTGTCTGCTGGACCTCGCCTGTCTGCCCGGCGTCGTGACTCAGGGCGCCCATCTCTCTGGCATCTAGTCCCCTCTCCTCAGTCCTCTGGGCCCAGGCTTTGGGGGGGGGGGGGTGCAGAGGTGGAGGCGGGGGTCAGAGAGGTGTCGCATTAGTGCTGCCTTGTGGGCATTCTGAGAGCAGCGCCCTGTAAGGAGTTTGGCAAGTTGCAATAGACTCAGTTTTTGCTTTACTGCTAGACTTCCAGCCCTCGCTCCGTCCTGCTCACCCCAATCGTTCCCCCATCCACCCCGCAATCGCCTAAGGCAGTGGTTCTCAACCTTCCTAATGCCTCGACCCTTTAAGACAGCTCCTCATGTGGTGGTGACCCCCAACCATAAAATTATTTCCGTCCTTCATAACTGTCATTTTAAAAATAATAATAAATAAAGATAAAGATTAAGCCACCCCTCCCGCTCCCCCAAAAAAAGAGAGAGACATTGATGGGCTGCTATCCGGTCACAGCTTTTGGAGGATGGGTGACCCTCAAACCATTGTGCTCCCAGCGGGGCCTCTTCCGGAAGATGCAGTGGGCAGCGTGCCCACTCCACGGTCACGGTGAGCTTTAAGGAAAATGACCATGCGAACTGCCGGCGCTGGGTCCGAGACGCAAAAGGGGGCATGACAGCCCTCTGCGTTCTCCACATTCACGTCCAGGGACGCGATGCACAGACCAGCCTTTCCCTCTGCTCGCCCTCTGCTTCGTGGACCAGCCTTCCCCTGCGGCCAGGTCACCGGGGTGGGGGAGGCTCTGGTAAACTCTGCGTCTCAGCCTCGCCTCGTTCCCCCGTGCGCCCTAACAGGAAATCGGGGTTCATTAAAAGCACCCTGTTTCAGCGGCTGCGCGCACAGTTTGCCGTCAGACGTTCTGCTCTGCTTCCGCCGGGCCTTCGCTGGGCGGCCGCGTCCCTGGTGCCGTCAGAGTCCAATTAGCAGCGTTCCCACGTTTCGTTTTTCTTTGGTGCTAAAGGAAGGTGTGTTGTTTGGCTCCAGAGTTTTTTTCTGTTTGTTTTTCATGGCTAAATGGCATTTTAGGAGTCTCAGACCTGGGGGAATGAGCGGAGGATCCTGAGCTGAGCCCATAGGTCTGAAAAGCAGGGGGGTGGAGTCCCCCAAAGTTGTAGAGCTCCCTGGGGGGCTGTGCAGGCCACCTGAGAGACTGAATTGAGCCTGTCTGTCTGGTAATTGCAAAAGGGTTGATTTGCCTTAACCGGTGTGGCTCAGTGGATTGAGTGTCGGTCTGCAGACTGAAGGGTCCCAGGTTTGATTCTGGTCAAGGGCATGTACCTTGGTTGTGGGCATATTCACCCCTTCAGCTGTTTGAAGGGGGCCTGGTTTGACCCCTAAGCAGCTGTTTAAGAGCCAAGATGAATACATGCAGGAGGCGGCTGATAGCTGTTTCTCTCTCACGGATGTTTCTCACTCTCTGTCCCTCTCCCTTCCTCTCTGTAAAACATCAGTAAAAGTATTTTTAAAAAGGGGTTGACTCATCGAGTTGACTGTGCTGTTGGCAGAGGGCTTCTCCCAGCCTTCGTTAAAATGGACTTCGTCCCACCTGCTGGCAGCTTCCTGGGCACAGCGTGCTCCCTGGTGGAAGCCACTGACAAAGATGGGACTCGCCCGCAGACATTGCCACAGACGCAGCCACAGACCCCACACCCAAGCCCCAGGCTCATCCATGGACCGGCTCCGTCCTCCCACCCCCAGGTCTGCCTCGGGAGCTCTGACCACACGCTAAGGCCCAAGCACGGTCACCTGGTGACAGTGACTTTCCCTGGGCGCCCAGGGGAGGAAGCCGTTACCTAAAAAACAGTCAAACCTGCAAAGAATGGGCGAGTTTGAGCCAAACTGTGGACAATGGGCAGGCACGGAGGCAATGCTCCAGCGAATTGCGGTTTTCCACCTGTTTTTACAAATTACCATCCAAGGAGGAGGCCTGAGTGAGTTACATGCAATCCCCTGGTGAGAGATGGGGAGGCGGGAGGAAGCTAAGGGCAGGGGAGATGGAATGGGGACTTAGAACCTCTGGGATCCGATAAGAGTAAAATGATAGACACAGGCTTTTACACAGGTGGCCATAGGGTAGTGAACAGCCAGCGATTAACAGGGAGGGATGTGGTCTAAGCCCTGATGCCGTCTGTTGGGCACCGAGGGGCCTGGGAAAGGTTACCCGTTACCCTTCAGGCCACAGGTCTGTTCTCAGATGTAAAAAGGCTCAGGCAAGATCCAGGTTTGACATTTGCCAAGAAAGATATTGGCCTAGGGCGGTGGTCGGCAAACTCATTCGTCCACAGAGCCAAATATCAACAGAGTACAATGATTGACATTTCTTGAGAGCCAAATTTTTTTTAACGTAAACTTCTAACGCCACTTCTTCAAAATAGACTCGCCCAGGCTATGGTACTGTGTGGAAGAGCCACACTCAAGGGGCCAAAGAGCCGCATGTGGCTTGAGAGCCGCAGCTTGCTGACCTAGGACACGACTATCCTCCATCCACTGCTCTTTAGTGAAAAGGCTTTCATTTCAGGGCCCCCCGTGGGGTTCCTTTAGGCCAGTGGTTGGCAAACTGCGGCTATCGAGCCACACATGGCTCTTTGGCCCCTTGAGTGTGGTTCTTCCACAAAATACTACCGTCTAGGTGAGTGTATTTTAAAGAAGTGGCGTTAGAAGTTTAAGTTTAAAAATGTGGCTCTCAAAAGAAGTTTCAAATCATTGTCCTGTTGCTATTTGGCTCTGTGGACTGGTGAGTTTGCCGACCCCTGTGTTAGGTCTCCCAGTTTGCCAGGCCGCCCAGCACCAGCCTAAGGCGAAGGGCAGGCTCCAAACACCCGCTGGGCGAAGCGGTCCCACTGAGAGCCAAGTGCTTTCAGGGGCAGATGGAGTTGGTCTGCATTCTGGCTCTACCGTGACTTGCCCTAGTGACCCTGGCTGCTTACCCCGTTTCCTCCAGACAGCCCCCCACACTTGGTAGTGATAGAAGGCATGTTATTTCACCTGTGCTGTCCCAGGTCCTAGGAGTTGGGGCGAATGCGCCCCTTACTTGGTGTTCAGGAGGCTTGGTGTGTAACTAAGCATCTGGGGTGGTTCCTGTCGGATCTAGGGCCCCTGCCAGTTAAGTGACCATCGCTCCCTGCTCAGCTGTTTGAAGGGGGTCTAGTTTGACCCCTAAGCAGCTGTTTAAGAGCCAAGCTGTTTGGTTGCTGAGAGGCCAGACAACTAAGAGTTCCTCTTGCCGATCAGGGGTGTTTGTGGTCATACACACCCCTTCCCCCCTTCCACCTCCCCCCCCCCCCCAGCTCCCGCTGGAAAGGAGAGAGGCCAACAGCACACAGGCCACGAGCTACCCCGAGAGACCAGCCAGGCCAATGAGACGCGGGCACGGCTTCCAGTGAAATCAGTTTATTGATGCGTTTGGTCGGGGGGACTCAGCTCCATTTCTTCACGGCCAGGAAGGTCGCACCCAGAACTCCCACAATGAGGGTCCCCGAGAGGCCGGCCACCCACAGGGTCTGGGAGTCTCCCGCAGCACCTGGTGGAAGGGAGGGGAGGGGAGGTGATGGCGGTGACCTGGGCAAAGCAAGATGTCACCTGAGGGATCTCTCACGTAGATGGAGAGGGAGGGGAAGAAGAGTGGGGGGGAAGGGGGGGAAAGGGTGAGCTTGCCGCTAAGCCTTCCACTCACTCGAGCGTTTCGGGGGCTTTGCCGAAGGGTCCTCGGTGGCCTGGAGCAGGATCATGGGGCCCTGGCTCGAAATGCTGGCCGTGCTGTTGGGGTCCAGGGCCTCAGAGCTTCTCCTTCCTGTTGGAGGAAGGAAGATGTGTTTGTTAGCATTTGGCCCACGGGATTGTGGGGGTTCAGGGAGGGAGAGTGCAATGCCAGGCAGGTTCTCAACATGGAAGCTCTGCTCCGGCCTGAAGGAAAAGCCACGCGAACGCTCACCCGCCAAGCCTCCTGTGAGCATGTCTGCAAGCTTGTTAGCACGTTAACCCGAATCTGAGCCAGGCAGCCCTCACACGGCTCGTACCTCCGTGGCACCAGCACAGGGCAGCCAGGTCATGTCAGACTGCCCTGCCCCCTTTCCTGAACCGTTACTTAGTCAATAGGCTGTGAACACCTCGGTACAAAGGTAGCCGGTGACCGGATCACAGAGCAGAGCTTTGTTCGAATCCCCCGTCTCTCACCAGTGACAGGGCTTCAGAAACGTTGGTTCTAGCTGGAGAGGGATGTGGATTCGGTAGCAGTGGAGTCAGACATGCGATACTTCACAGGTGTGTGTGTGTGTGTGTGTGTGTGTGTGTGTGTCGGGCCACGTGTCAGCCCTGTCTTAGTGAAAATTCACATGGAAAACGCCAAGGCCGAGAGTAGCTAGAGGATTTTCACTTCAGATGAGAAGGCCTGGGACTCGGAAAATCCCAGAAGTCCCCGGAGAGGCCTGGTGAATAGACTCATCCCCAGTGAGAGTCACGGGCTCCCGGCTTTTCCTCTGTTCGTGGTCACACACCCCTTCCTGGCCCTCCCGCTGTAAAGGAGAGAGGCCAACAGCAGACAGGCCACCAGCTTCCCTGAGAGACCAGCCAGGCCAATGAGATGCAGGTACGGGCGCCCGGAGAGATCTGGGTGGATTTGTGTGTTTGGCCGGGGGAGCTCAGCTCCACACCCAACGGGATGGGAGGTCAGCCCAGGAGGGGGTGTCGGGAGCGTGGATACTCACGCCGGGCCCCAGGGCAGGCCACACAGGACTGGGAGCCCGCCAGCTGGCAGACAGACACACTGCAGTGCAGGAACACCTGAAGCCGAGGGAGTGGGGGTCAGGGCGCAGCCCCTCATCCTGAGAGGCTGAGAGCCCCATCGCCCCCGAAGCTGTCCAGAGGGCTTAGAAGGTCCCAGCAGCCCAAACCCATGCCCCGGGGTCTCTGGTCCCCAGATCTTTCCGGGGCAGCGCCCGCAGCCAACCTGGGAGGCCAGCCTTGGCCGGGGAGTGGTGTCACGTGGACACCATGGAGCTGGGGGTGCAGAGCCCTGCCAGCAGGGGTGGGGGGTAGAGAAGGAGCATCATACCGGCCCCCCGAGCGCCCGTCTGGCCCCCGCGTCCACAAAGCTGAAGGCGAAGATGCTGAACCGCTGGGCGTGAGAAGGGATGCGCCGGCTCACGGTCTCGGGAACGGGGAGCAGCCGGGTCTGGTAGTTGTCCCCCGTGTAGGGGCATCTAAGCACGACACCCACAGTCAGAGGGAGGGGGGTTTCCTCGGGGGAGGGGGGAGGAGGGGCTGCCCTGGGCCCCAGTGAGAGCCACCCACCCGTCCACCAGCAGCGCCCACTGCGGCTGCTGCCCGGGCTCGGGGCCCGGCGTGGCCCAGCACTGCCGCAGCAGCAGCTGCAGGCCGGGGTCCGTCCTGTGGCGCAGGGCGACCTCCACGTAGATGGGGTCCCGCAGCAGCTTCACCACCGGGTAGTCCGCGGCGCCGTAGTAGGAGGTGTAGTTTCCGTCTGCAGGAGGCCACAGCGAGGGGGAGTCAGGTGGGGGTGTGTGTATGGAGCTGGGGGGGCGGCCATCACCCCTGCCAGCGCTTCTAGGGAGCGTCCCGTGGCCCAGGCTGGGGCGGGGGGGAGGGTCCGCACCCTAAGAGGGCCAGGATCTGGCCAGGTGGGGGGGCTCACCTTTGGCGATCTGCAGCTCCAGGGTGAGGGCCCCGGGCCGGGTCTCGGGGAGGGGCGGGGGGAGAAGGAAGACCTGGACGTTGAGCGGGAGGGCGCTGCTGCTCACAGGGTAGGTGCAGCTGACACGGAGCCTGTGGGGAAACGGGGCGTCAGGTGTGCCCCAGCGGGCGGGCGGCCCCCGGCGTGCCATGCCGGAGGAGCTCCTAGGTGCCCGGGATTGGACACACTCATCCTCGTGATGGACCTGGTTCTTGGTCTGTGGGGGATTCTGAGTTGGGGAGCCCACTGTGGAAAGGGGTCAGTGCTTCAGAGAGGAAGGTGACAGAAACGCCCAAGAGCAGACACAGGCCTGGAGAAACAGGGGCCTTCGGTGGAGGGTACCATTGGGGAAAGGCGCACAGGGATTTGATACGAAGATGAAGCCAGAACAGAGGTCCAGGAGGGGGGACAGTTGACAAGAAGTGTCTGGAGGCCAGAAACGCGGGGGTCAGGCAGGTGACAGGTTCTCTGCTCGCCAGGAAACAGCCTGTGGCGTCAGGGTCTGGGGACCGAGGACGCACCTCCCAGCCCCTGCTTCACGGCCGGAGGGTAGTGTGGCTCAGGGAGCAGCGGCAGGGGAGCGAGGCCTTTACCTGAAGGTGCTGTCACGGGTGATGGAGCCCCGGCTCCAGGTCCTCACGTCCTGGGCTGCAAGCAGCTCGTTTTCATAGACGGCCTGGTCCCCTGTGACCTGGAGGGCAGGTGAGGGCAGGTGAGCTCAGCTGAGGCCCCACTAGTTTCTGGAGCCGGGGGTTAAGAGGCACCCCTTCCTGTTCTCTGCTGGTGGGGGTGCCAGGCCCTGTGCTCAGGGGCCATTGGGTGGCAGAGTCCCTGGGGTGAGCTCTCCTGGCCTGGTGACCAGCCCCTGGACGCAGCATCAGGAGACCCTTCCTGCCCAACCCCAGCTCCTCCGCCCAAACCCCAGCTGTGAGGACACGCCTGCCGCCTCCAGTGAGGGTCATGCGCTCACCCGTCTGGTGGTCCCGCAGGCGGTGAAGGGGAACCGGAACAGGACGAAGGCTGTCGTGGCCACCAGGGGGCGGCACTCGCTGCCGTTCCCCAGGGCCAGGCGCACGGAGTCCAGGAGCAGGGGCGGCGAGGTGACGTTGCGGGCCACGGCCACGGCGAAGTGGCCGTCCCGGCTGCAGCGGGAGGTCACTGCAAGGGTAGGGGCTGCTCAGGGGCCGCTCCACTGGCTACCAGCTGCCCGGGGAGCTGAGACTTCCCTCATTATGTGCACGGTGCCCGCCGGAGGTGGCACGGGCGGCCGGGCCTGGGTGCCGGTCCAGCTGTCCCCCCCACCCCACCCATGGCTCCGGGTCCCTCCCGGGTGCTTCCTTCCCGGGGACCCCAGCTCCGCGGGGCACCTCAGTGTTCCTCATTTGCTGTTTTCAAACAGAGCCGAGGACGGAGGGGCCTGCACCCACTCCCCCAGGGTCATTGGCATTGAAAGTCTCAGCGACATGTGGGATGTGGAGACCCCGTGGGCACCGCTGGCAGGGGCGGGCCATTCTGGGCTCACCCAGGAGGCGCCTGCACCTGGACTTGGCTTCCAGGTGGCATTCATGTTATTTTTCTTTTAATATATTTTATTGATTTTTCAGAGAGGAAGGGAGAGAGACAGAGATCCAGAAACATCGATGAGAGAGAGACATCGATCGCTGCCTCCTGCACGCCCCCCACTGGGGATGTGCCCGCAACCAAGGTACATGCCCTTGACCAGAATCGAACCCGGGGCCCTTCAGTCTACAGGCCAACGACGCTCTATCCACGGAGCCACACCCTCCAGGGCTATTCATGTTATTTTTAAAGTCTTCACCCAAGCAGACTTTGTCCATGGGTTAGTATTTGAGAGAGTAGAAGGGAGGGGGGGGCAGAGAGTGGGAAAACAGGGTGGGGGGAAAGCTGGCTGCCTCCCACATGTGCCCTGACCAGGGCTGGGGGTCAAACCTTGAGTGGGAATTAAAGTGGAGACCCCCTGGGGCACAGGCCGGCTCTGACCACTGCACCACACTGCCCGGGATACCTGTTACTTAGTTCTGGGTGGTTTCTAGGGGCCCAGATGCCATGAGCCACTGCTTGGGCCTCTGCCTCTAGCCCCTGGTCCCGCCCAGCACC
The DNA here is from genome assembly GCA_004026805.1 of Lasiurus borealis. Classification (NCBI taxonomy): domain Eukaryota; kingdom Metazoa; phylum Chordata; class Mammalia; order Chiroptera; family Vespertilionidae; genus Lasiurus; species Lasiurus borealis. The sequence goes on from PVJN01017752.1 coordinate 19,025, forward strand.
TGCCTCCGGAGAGGGAAGATTGGGGAGACTAGCCCGCCCCCCGGCTCAGCTGCAGGTAACAGGCAGTTTCCTCAGCTGCTGGCAGAGAAGCCTCCTCACCTGTGTTTCCATAGTAACAGGACCTGCTGCCGGGGTGGTAGCAGCAGCCCCGCGCCTTGCAGTCCCGGGGCGTGGCGGGAGCCGGGGCGCAGGGCAGCCTGTCCGCCGGGGGAACCGAGTCGCACAGGTGAGCACCCAGCGCGGCGAGGCCTAGAGGGTGGCGAGCAGAGCAGCCCGAGCTGGGGACGGAGGCCTCAGGAGTCGCTGCTCCGAAGGTTTGCGTCCCCATCAGAGTCTGGACCCCCCTCTGCATCTCCCCGACCCCGTCCCACCCGCTGTGAGGTGGGGAGGTCACCTGGCAGAGACCCTGAACTCGGGCCTTTCTGAGAAACCGGGTCTAATGAGATCCCTATAAATAGGGTCTCCTTACTTTCCTGCAATGGCAGTTTCTCCCGTGGGGTGTCCTCCGCCCAGGACCCATATTCCCGCGTGCCTTTCTGACACACAGGGGGGCTGGGGCGGCAGATCATCATAGTCTGAACGGGTCAGTCACCCCGTTTTATCAGCGTCGCCCCTTTAGACTCCCGGCCTCAGCTGGAGATGATCCTGAGGATGCGAGCGGGGAGGGGCACAGGCCCCGCCTTCCTTCATGAGTGGCAGGTGCCACTCACAGGGCACGCACCTGTGAGGCCCATCGGGCACCGGAGCAGCTGGGCCATCGCCACCGCCCTGTGCCCGGCGCTGTCCACCTGCTCCAGCCCGACCGGCATGATGTGCTGGGCGCCCTGCAGAGACGGGCGGGTCAGCCGGGGAGAGAGGGGGAGAGGCCGGGTGGCTGGGGGGATCCCCCAGGCCCGGGTCCCACTCACCCACTCGGTGTCGTAGCAGCCGCCGTAGGCCGCCTCCAGCGTCAGGGCGCTGCCCGGGCCCGCCGTCACGCGGGTGCCGCAGGCGGAGTCGTTCTGCAGCTGGTGCGGCAGCCCGTGGTCGTCTGCGGGAGCGGAGGGGCCGTCACCACGGAGGGGCCAGCTCCAGGGGCCACCCCTGCCCAGGAGGGGAACCCCAGGGCCCCGCTGAGGAGGACAGGAGGCCAGGGGGAGGCTGCAGGAGGCGGGGAGAGGAGGCAGGCCAGGCGGGTGCCCGCGGCCGCCTTACTTACCCCAGGCCACCAGCGCGGGGACCGGCTCGGAGCCGGGGCCCAGGGGGTGCACGGAGAACTGGAGGCCCTGGGGCCCGCAGTGCAGCTCGCCCGCATCGTCCGGGGCCTGGGGCTCAGGCTGGCCGCTCAGCGCCAGAGCCAGGGGCAGCCAGAGCAGCAGGGGACACAGCCACATGGCACCGGGGGTGCGGGCCATCCCGCAGGTCGAGGTTGAGGTCGAGGTCGAGGTCGAGGTCGAGGTCGAGGTCGAGGTCGAGGTCGAGGTCGAGGTCGAGGTCGAGGTCGAAGTCAGCGCTGAAGCCAGACCCGGCGTCTGGGTGCCGAAGGGTCCCTTTTATGAGGAGCAGGCCAGGTGGGGGCGCCCGGCCGTGTCTGCAGGTGGGGCTCCTGAGGGCCCCTCCAGCTCCTGCATCCCGGCCCCGCCAGCAGCTGCCTCGGGTTAAGCGGGTGGTTACGCAGCCCAATCGGATCAAGGGCCCCCGGGGGCCCGGAGAAACCTGGGGCCTGTTATCCGGAGGCTCCCAGGAGCCGGGGCAGAGCCGACCGCTGGGACCCTGCACGTCGGGGCCGGCCCTGCCCTGCCACCTGGAGCCGCAGCCCTGGAAAGGGTGCTACCTGGCGCATCTGTGTTCTCGTCTGCGATGGGCACAGCACCCCTGGTGGCAGCGTCCGTGTTGCGTGCCTAGCACAGCGTCTGTGGTCGGCCCTCCTCCGTGAGATCCAGGCCTGCAGGACCCGCATCCCGGTGTCCACAGGTGCTAAGCTTTCCCGAGAACCCACAGCACCATGGTCTGGCGTGAAATCCCAGGGAAGTGCCCCCTAGTTCCTGGGGAAGCTGGCAGACGGTCCCCAGGCCCCGAGAGAGCCCGCCGCCAGGAGTCCGGGCAGCCCCAGAGCCTGTGCTGGTCGCCGGCGTGCTCAGCGACGTTCCGTCCAGGGCTGAGGCTCAGACCGCTCTCCACGCCCCTGGGCTCCCTGAACCGCTCATTCACAGCGCCAGGCCGGGCCAGGCTGTGGGCGGGGGCACCCCGAGAGGTGTAGGGAGGGGACCCACTCCCCCTGAGAGGGGACCTCGGGGACTTCCACTGATGTGCCCCATGAACTTCTAGCCTCACGTTTGCCCTCTGAAACCGTTCCCCACGTTGGCTGAAAATCTTAGCCAAGGCACGGAATTGCCGTCCGGCGTGGCTCAGCCATTGAACGTCCATCCCCCTATGAGCCAGGAGGCCACGGTTCCGTTCCCGGTCAGGGCACAGGCCTGGGTTGTGGGCTCCATCCCCAGTGTGGGGCGTGCCGAAGGCAGCCGGTCCATGATTCTCTCTCCTCATGGATGTGTGACCCTGTCAGTGAGTTACGGCTTTTCCATCTGCAAAGTGGGGGTGGCCGTTGACTGTCCTCACAAGACCCTGGTGCTGTCCTCTGTGGAAATGGGACAGCAACGGTGCTATTACTGTTTCTACTAAAGCCTCGTGGGGCTGTTTCATTTTGCACAACAATGAGATTCTGTATATCTGTATGTCTTCATATCTATACACCTACCGATCTGCACATCTGTGTCTCTATATATCTAAATCTATCTATATCTATGTCTATAACCATATCTATATATCTATATAACTACATATCTATACACCTACAGATCTGCACATCTATGTCTATATACATCTTTGTCTATATCTATATCTATCTCTATAACTATATCTATATATATCTATGTCTATATATCTATACACCTACAGACCTATACATCTATGTCTATAAACATCTATAACTATATCTATCTATATCTCTATAACTATATCTATATATATCTATATAGCTACATATCTACCTATAGATCTATACATCTGTTTATATACATCTATATCTATATATTTATATATATATATCTATCTCTATATATCTACTCAGTGTGTATTCTATATAATAAAAGGTTAATATGCAAATTGTCCCCTCGACCAGGAATTTGATCAGCAGGCAGGCCAGCCAACTGCCCATGTCCCCTCCCCCTGGCCAGGCTGGCTGGCCCCTACTCATGCATCAATTCATGCACCGGGTCTCTCTCTCTCTATATATATATATATAAACACACACACACACACACACACACACACACACACACTGAGTGGCCAGATTATTATGCGTTCAGAGATCATCATCATCTGGCCACTCCGTGTATTTCTGCCGCCATCATAGGGAAGCAACACATTTCTCTTTTCAGAATGAGTTTAACTTGGCTTCTCGGCTTCCTATAAGCCAATCAATGATTTGAAAAACACACAGACCCTCTGAGACAGAGCGGATTTGAACTGTTTTATGATTCATGTTGCGCTTACTGTGTAAATTGCTGTCAGCAGCTGCAGGGCAAGGCAAGTGTTGGATCCCTCCCCACCTCCCCCACAGATGTAGGTGGGGCTGGGGGTTTGGGTTTTGCTGGGGGCAGGTTGCTGGGGCCTGGGGCTCTGCAGCCAGGGGCCAGGCAGTGACACGTGCAGGAAGAGGAATGGGATTTCAGATGTGGCCTTGGCCGTTCACCGTAAAAAAATGGATGCGGAGGGTGATTCTGCCAGAGGCGCGCCTTTAACATTCTAATAAATTGCTTGTCGTGGAGTGTGAAGAGATGCAGGAAGCGAAAACTCACTAGCATGTCAGCGAAGTTCATGTGCATGCCGGACACCGCCTTTGTCCATGCGTTGAGTCGAAATGGGAGATTCTGGCCATGGTTGGGTGGTTCAGTGGTTAGAGCACCGCCTGGCGGATGGAAGGGTCCCGGGTTTGATTCCCAGTCAAGGGCACGCACCTCTGTTGCAGGTTTAATCTCCGGCCCCGGTCGGGCATGGGCAAAGAGAAAACAAGCTGATGTATCTCTTTCTTTCTTTTAATATATTTTTATTGATTTCAGAGAGGAAGGGAGCGGGAGAGGGAGAATAGAAACATCAATGACAGAGAATTGTTGACTGGCTGCCTCCGGCACACCCCCTACTGAGGCTCGAGCCTGCAACCTGGGCATGTGCCCTTGGCTGGAATTGAGCCTGGGATCCTTCTGTCTGCAGGCTGACGCTCTATCCACTGAGCCAAGCCAGCTAGAGCTGTATCTCTTTCACAGTGATGTTTCTCTCTCCTCTCTCTCTCTCCTCTCTCTCTCCCTCCCTCCCTCTCTCATAGATGCTTCTTTCTCCTCCTCCTCCCTCCCTTCCACTCTCTCTCTAAAGATCAGTGGCAGAAATATCCTCATTGTAAGGTTAAAAACAAACCAACAAGAATACAACAGCAAAACAAAACAAAGAATCCACGAAAACACAACATGGGCGATTCCTGGCTCGCTACCCTTAGCTTCTGGGGCCAGGAATGGACGATTCTCTCTCTTTGTTCAGAAAAATGAGCTTTGGCCTCACGGGGTGCAGGAGGGGGGTCCTGGGCTGTGGGCCCAGGTGCCAGGGCAGCGTGGCCTGGGGCTGAGCGAGCCTTTGCCGGCTGCTCCCTGCTGCGTCATCACATTGCTCCGCCTTCCTAAGCTCCTGCAGCTTCCCCGGTGCCAGAGGGCGGGAGCCACCGCCTCGCAGGGCCCTGGGGGTGCTGGGCTGGACAGTGCCAGGCCGGGTCAGGTGGCTGGGTGGCCTGCACATCTCGCCACCCACCTCCCACAGCGGGTGCCAGTCTAGATCAGGGACAGGCTGGCTTTCGCCGTTGTTTTTCTTCTCTTGGTTTGTGGTGCCTTTGAGGAAAGGATGGTGCCATTCGGTCCCCGGGTAAACACAACACGGCCTTTGAGGCTGCCTGTGGTCGCAGACTGGAGGCCAGTGGCTGCCTGCTGTGGCCGGGGCCTTCCTTCATTCTGCGCCTCCCCCTCCCCCGGTGGTCAGCGCACGTCATTGCAAGCGATCGAATGCCCAGGTGGTCGAAGTCCCGAAGGGACACTGGGCCTATAAGTCTTTTCCACATGTAGACGGGTGTCAGGCTGGCTGTTAGGGTGTGAGGTGGTAACCACTGGGTGTGAGTATTTTTGCTTCTTAGAATTGGAAGGCCAGCCAGGACCTATTTCTGTGGCCACTAAGCGGGCACCTGCCTGTTATTCAGGGACAGGCTTTTAAAGATACAAGCTGTCTATAGACCCACCTGGAAAAATAACTTTTAAAGTTAAAAATAGCCAAAACCGGTTTGGCTCAGTGGATAGAGCATCGGCCTGCGGACTGAAGGGTCCCAGGTTCGATTCCGGTCAAGGGCAGGTACCTTGGTTTCAGGCATATCCCCAGTGGGAGGTGTGCAGGAGGCAGCTGATCTATGTTTCTAACTCTCTGTTCCTCTCCCTTCCTCTCTGTAAAAAAATCAATAAAATATATTTTTAAAAATAAATTTAAAAATAAAGTTAAAAACAGGGTACGTTTATCGTTAGGGCAGTGGTTCTCAACCTTCCTAAGGCCGCGACCCTTGCATACAGTTCCTTAAGTGGTGGTGACCCCCAACCATGAAATTTTGCTACTGTTATGCATTGTGATGTAAATATCTGCATTTTCCGATGGTCTTAGGCGACCCCTGTGAAAGGGTCATTTGACCCCCAAAGGGGTCACGACCCAGAGGTTGAAAACCGCTGCGTTAGGATCTGTCCTCAAGGTCCTATGGATAATACTAATTTTGCTCTCAGTTCTTGGTCCATGCCCCATGTATGCGAGCTGTGACTCTGCCCCATGGCCTGAAACAAGTCCATGCAGAGGTGCCCAGTGTCCGGTGAACTCAGAGGTGAGGGGGGCGAGGGCAAGGAGACCTGGGGGGGTTCTGAGCTTGGTGCTTGCTCTCAGACACACCGAGCAGATTCTGGGCCAGGTCCCCTCACAGACAGCGGCTCAGCCTGCGGCTTCCCCAGCGACACCCTTTTCCCAGGCAAGTCTGGGACCGCAGCCGGGGGGCTGGGGCGCCGAGTCTGTGCCAGGCCCCTGGGGGAGCCGAAGCGCCCGCCTCGTGAGCCGCCTTGGGGATTGCGCACCCCGAGGCTGGCGCTCCGGGTCCCGGGGGCTCCATTCCGCCTTAAGCTGTTTTTCTGGGCGGATGTTGTTTTCCAGTTGGAGTCTCAGAAGCTGGGTCCCTGGGCCCCGCTGGGGGACAGAGCCCCGCCTGCCGCCCCATCTCTGAGGCGCCGAATTCTTCTCTGAGGACCAGGCTTGGGGGTGAAGCCTCGGAGGGGCTCCCGGGTGGCGGGGCGCCTGCACATAGCTCACCCGGCTCCTCTGCTCGCTGTGTGCCCACAGGCCACCCATAGCGGCCCGGCTCTAGTCGCTCTGCTTGGCCTGGTGATGCCAACCGTTCCGGGTTCAGAGCCCAGCTTTCTGGGCACCACAGGGAGACGCCGGGGGCTGCTCTATTCCAGTGGAGCTGGCGTGGGGCGCCAGCAGCAAACACACACACAGGCAGGCCCCGGGGGGCGTGCTGGGCACAGAAGACAGCAGGCACAGGCTGGCATCGGGAAGGGGGGCCCGTGGCTGCTGGGCTGCGGGTTAACCACGTCTCCCGCTCGAGCTGACTGTCCAGGCCGGTGTCTCCCGGGACCTGAGACGGTGAAAAGCCAACCACGTTTTTAGGCAACGCACTCGTGGTACAAAGAATACCATTTGGCACGTTGCCTCTGAGCTAGGAGGTTCTGTCGAAACTTTCAGACCGGGACTCTGCCCACGGGGGCCTGGTGTGTGCAAGGCCCAGCATCGGCTCCAGGGGTGTCGTGAGGGCGCGCTCTGCCAGCTTGGATGTGGGCATCACGGAACATCGGGGCCCCAGTTGTGGTGAGGGGGGGTGCCTGGAACGTGGCCGGGTGCGAGGAGGGATGTGTGGCCGGAGGCGCTGGCAGGAAGTCGCTGCGTGTGGAGGTGAGAGGACCCTGTCCCTGGAGCGGGGTCCACAGTGCGTCTCTGTCGCTCAGGCTTCAGACACAGGAACCAGGGGACTTTCACCTCTGGGGGGGAGTGGGGCAGGGGGGAGGCCCTGACAGCTCCATAGGGGGAGGGGGGAGAGGGTAGGTCCGGGCAAGGAGACTCAGAGTCGTGCCAGAGATTGGACCGGTGCCAGCCGCCAGCTGTCATACAAAGTCACGGTGTTGGTTGTGTTACATCACGGAGGGGCCTCAATAACGGCTAAGGTGCGTTTGCCTTGTCTCGTCTTAAAGGCGCCATGCCATCTCAGAACAGTGGTCGGCAAATGCATTCGTCAACAGCGTGGTGAGTTGCATGTGGCTCTCAAGCCGCAGTTTGCTGACCGCTGTCTTAGAAAATACTGTGTTTTTTGGCGTATAAGACGACTTTTTAACCCGGGAAAATCTTCTCAAAAGTTGGGTGTCATCTTATAGGGCGAGTATATCCCAAACTCTGTATTTTAACTGGAAAATTTGGGGGTCGTCTTATACGCCCAGTCGCCTTATACCCCGGAAAATAGGGTACAAACATCCAGTGAAAAATCTTAGTAATAAAGAGCGAATATGCTCATTAGACTGAACAGCCAAACGACCTTTCTGACATCCTTCCGGACCACCTTCCGGAGGAAGCAGAGGCTGTGAATTTCGTGCATCGGGCCTCCAGTGTGAAATAAGGAAATGGTAACCATCCTCCAAAAATGCTCCCAATTCTCTTCCTGTTACTCAAAGGGCCCCCTCAGAAGCATCTGGATTTGACTGGAAGAGCGTGAATCTACGGTTTCCCTTTTGTCCACGGTAGTTTCCGCACGCAGCTGGCTGCGCGGAAATGATGTGTGTTCCCGGGACCAGGGCACGCTGTTCCAGAAGACTTCCGCTCTGAGAGAAACACGGGCAGCGTGTTCCCGTCTCCAAATGTCAAACTCGATCCCCATTATCTGCATCTGAAAGGAGAGAATTACAAAACCCTCCAGGGAGAACAAGAGCTTGCAAATGTCCATGGGAATTCCTGGAGATGGTTTGATGTGGAACTGGGGGAACGCAGACACATAGGGGACCCTCGCCCCCCCCCCAAAAAAAAAAAACATCTTAAAAAGAAAGAAAAAGGCCTCCAGGCTCTGGAGTTCAGAAGCTCCCGGAGAAATCATGAATGTTGAAAAGGGCTTTACTGGTTTTATTAAGACTTTCTGAAACAGAGCACAGGAATCAACATTCCCCCCGAGAACAAAGTACCTACGAGGAGGAAATCTCTGCCCGGCCGGCGCGGGGCTCAGTGGTTGACCATCGACCTAGGAACCAGGAGGTCTGGGTTCGATTCCCGGTCAGGGCACAGGCCTGGGTCTTGGGCTCCATCCCCAGTGTGGGGCCTGCAGGAGGCAGCCGATCCATGATTCTCTCTCATCATCGATGTTTCTCTCTCTCCCTCTCCCTTCCTCTCTGAAATCAACATACCCTGTTTCCCCTGACATCCCCCCAAAATAAGACCTACTTCCAGTTTTGTCTCTCGCTGCAATATAAGGCATCCCCCTGAAAATAAGACCTCCCCAATCATAAGGCCTCCCCCAAACATAACGCCTCCCCAGAATATAAAGCCCCCAAAGCTACCATCAGGCGTCTGACTCCTGATTTAAAGAGACCTCGCACTGCCCGAACAGCTCCGGCTGCGCTGCGGCCCATCAGTGAGCTGGTTTGTGATGACAACGACTACCGTACCGTAGACAGGTCATAAATTTCCTTTTTTTTTTTTTTTTGGTTCAACAATAAATGTTTCCCGTCTTCTTCTTCATGGAAAAATAAGACATCCCCTGAAAATAAGAGCCAGCACATCTTTGGGAGCAAAAGTTAATATAAGAGTTAATATAAGACACTGTCTTATAAGTTAATATAAGACACTGTCTTATTTTAGGGGAAACGGTATATATATATATATATGTGTTTTTTTTTAAGAGGAAGCTTCTATTGTCCAGGCAACCTGTGCCCGTGAACCATGCCATGGCTATACCACGCCACCACTGTGCCCGTGAATGTGGCAAGGAGGCGGGAAGAGAGGAAATGAGATGCCTCAGCCTTGGTGCCCAGGTTGCGCCCCAGACAAAATGGTGACCGGGCCCTAATGCCTAGCTGAGTCCTTTCCCCTGGAGTCAGTGGTCTCTCCCTCTTCCTCGAAGCCCAGCCCTGGGGCTCGCTCCCCGCTCCCGGCTGGCCTGGCCGCCACGCCTTTCCGTCCGGAGAGGAGAGAGCGCGGCCGCCGCATTCGAGGAAAGCACATCCCTGGGTGGAGAACAGGACAGAACGCCGGTGTTTGGCAGGAGACGCTGCTTAACATTCTGAGCCCATTTCCCCGAGGAAGCCTGCGTGGCGGGAGGGCATTTATCTGAAAGCAAACAATGGACGGTGCCAGGAGGCCTGATGGATTTCTGCCTTCGCCTCTGCCGTTTGAACAAAAGCCACCAGCCGCTCTGCCTCCCTGGCCGCTGGGGGACCTGAGGCTGTGTGGTCGGATTGGAAGCGCCTCGCTGCACAGAGGGATTTTGTGCCCAGTAATTCCGGCCCCTGGGGGGATGGGGGGGTGGGGAGGGCTGGCTGGGATCTCTGCCTCCAGCCAGCGTGCTCCTGGGAGGCTGGCCTTCGCGCATCCGATGCAGCTGAGCGAGCGCTCCTCTCGGCCTCTGGATTAAGCACGCCCTCCTGTCTGTCTGTCCCCGCCAGAACCCGCCACCTGCATTTTCAAGCCACCGCCAGCTTCAGCCCCTCCCCGGTGTCGCTTTTCTGTTGTTTTGCTTTTCTAATTTGGCCAACGTTTTTGCTAAGCCTTTGAGATCTACCTCCGAGGGTTCGGTGTCATAGACACTGTTGGGGTGGCCAGAGGGTTCCCACACCTGACTTTGTTCGGGAAAGAGGGTCACGCCCCTCGGGGAGTGCCACCCACATCTGTCCACGACCTCAGACAGACAAACAGACAGACAGACAGACAGATAAAAATGAAGGGATATGCAGTGATGGAAGCGCCCACACTGGGGTGATGGGGACAGTCTCACACACGTTAAATATTTCCCGTTCTTCATATGTCGGCTGCTCACGTTAACGGAGTCAGGCATGTAATGGCATGACCACTAATTGCAGCCGCAGCAGCAGCGAGAGGAGAAATCTGGAAGAGAAGTGGAATTTCCGCACGCTCCACCGATGAACGTGTCTGTAATTCAATGGATAAAACAATGTTCACCAAGTAGTCATTGTAATCGTCATTTTAGTTAATCTCCCCCCCTCGCCCTTCCCCCAACAATACAGAGGGGAACCACCCATCCATATATATGTGGACTCTTCTCATCTTTATAAACGTATGCATGTCATTTCAATCCTGAACACCATCCTACACAGATGACATGAACTCACATTATTGATAGCAGTACAATACTGTCCATGTATAGTCTCTCCTTATGATTTTATAATTTTTAATATTTTTTTATTGATTGTTTTTTACAGAGAGGAAGAGAGAAGGATAGAGAGCTAGAAACATCGATGAGAGAGAAACATCGATCAGCTCCCTACTGCACACCTCCCACTGGGGATGTGCCCGAAACCAAGGTATGTGCCCTTGACCGGAATCAAACCTGGGACCCTTCAGTCCGCAGGCTGACGCTCTATCCACTGAGCCACAGTGCTCCTTATGGTTTTCTTAATCTTTTTTTCTCTGGCTGGCTTTTTACAAGAATACAGGATGGGAAACCTGTGACTCACAAACCTGTGTGAATGGCCTGTATGTTGTTGGGGAGACCGTAGGCTATTGGTAGTTATCTTTGGGGGCGGTCCAAAGTTATCCTCGGATTTTCGACGGCACCGTCCCACCCCAGCCCACCTGTATTGTTCATGGGTCAACTGTATGTATGTCCGTAGAGTCTCCCTGATGAGCATTGAGCATTTGGGGAGAAAGAGAGGACACCCGGTGTGTGTGTGTGTGTGTGTGTGTAGAGTTGGTCAGCACATGGGAATAGAAGCAGCCCTTCCAGGTGGTGGATGAGCGAGAAAGAGGAAGTGGGTGGCGATAGAGCCAGAGCGATGGCCGGTCTGAGTCCTTCCGGTCAACCCCACGCCATCCGTCCTTCCATCCCCAGCGTTTCTCGTGGGGCTGAGGAGGGGACAGGAGGGGCGAGGCAGAGACACTCCTGGAGAGGCTGGGGCTGTGGACCGCCAGGGGCCGTGGAGTCAGTTTACCCCAGAGACACCCCAAACCCAGCTCATCACCTCTGTACCACCCCGTTCCCAGGGCTGCCGGGGGCACAGCTCCCGTTTCCCTTGTTCCTTCTGCGGCCTCGGACCCAGCCCGTCCCCGGGCCCCGGCAAACATCGGTCCACCTGCACCGATCCGTCCTCTCCAACCCGACATCGTCCCCCGGGCCGACTGAGAGCAGTTTTGGGGAGCTTGGGCCACAGAGAGTCATTCAGCGCAGCCCCACCGTGGCCTCGCTGGCACCCGCTGTTCCAGAAACCCTGCTGTCTCACCACCTCGCAGGAGGGGGCCCGCTGTTTGCTGAGGACAAACAGTCTCTCTGCCACCAGCAGCCTTCGCTCTGCCCCGGGGGAAGGTGTGTTTTATTGACAACAGCTCCAGGGGGAACCCCGGGCTGTGCCGGGGGGAAGGGAGGGGAGGAGATGGATGCTGGAGTTTGCAGGGCACGAACACGCAGCAGAGTGATGGAGTTCTGCCCGGGGATTCAAGGTTGTTTCAAGGTCGTTTCACGGCTCCACCAGCAGCGTCAGCTGTCAGATCTGTTCTGTGTTTCCGTGCTCCGGGGGATGTTCTGCTCGGTGTCCGGCCTGGTTTCCTGCCTTTGTCCCACTGGCTGCCCGGGGCAGGGAGGGGATGGGGATGCCAGGGGCTCTTTGGAGGCTGAGAGCTGAGCTGACCGCGGCGTGTCCCCCAGGTTCAAGTGCCAAGGCCGAAGGCGGCAGGAACACGGGACCCGGTTCCCGCTCCCCCCATCCACCCCCCGCCGCCCTGCCTGCCAGTTCTCCTTCAACAGAGTCCCGAAGGAACCCGTTACCGGGATGTTGGTGGCCCTCCCACCCCCCCACCTTGTTATTCGGAAAATTTGAAACCATCCTCCTGTTCGTTAACGTTATCTGTGGTCTTACACTCGCCGTCCGGGGAAGGATTGGGATCGACATCCAGGATTCTGTTAATTCGGTCCCGATTCGTCTCAGGTTGACGTTTTCCAGTTCGGACACGGACAGGAGTGGCGTTAGTGCGGAGATGGGAACGGGTAGTGGTGACTGCAGGGAGGCAGGAGGGCACAGGAAGAAGAGGCCTGAAAGAGCGAGAGCCTCCCCCACCCCCTGGGGGTGTCAGGAAAGTCCCAAAGCTGCCTTAACACCCAGAGCCCAGAGGGGACTGGATGGGGCAGGACCCCGGTCAGGGGTGGAGGGAACAGATCTCCAGGCAGATGCCCAGCACCAGGCCAGTGCTGGGTGGGGACATGCACCAAGGAGGGGGCGGGGGCGCAGAGACAGGGTGCAGGGCGGGTGATGGGGATGTGAATCCAGAGGACGATTGAGCTCAGCACACGGGCCAGACCCCGCCCCAACCTGGGGCCCCAGGAATTGCGCTCCCGTGTCCACTTGGCACTGCAGTATCTTCTGGGTGCTTGGCAGTGAGATCTCAGCTGCTGCCGGGTTAGAGGAATTTCTCCAAAGTCCTTCTCTCTCTCTCGCTTTCTCTCATTTATTTTTTTATGAGCAGGTTTGTTGTCTTTCGTCTTCTAAAACCCACATTTGCTACCCACCCCACCCCCCCCAGGGATGTGTGGCGGGAAGGGGAGGAGACCAGGCGGTCTGACTGCTCTCACCTGGAGACTGACATCTATTTAATTGGGAGAGAAAATGAGGTTTGAGTTCTTTTAATTAACTGCCTGGAATTCAATTAAACCCCCTCGCATCGGCTGCAATCACCCCTCGCTCGAGTTTAGTTTGTGTTGAGTCTGGCTGGGTACTGCGCCGGCTTGATGAGGGGGGTTTGATTGCTCCCAGGACCGAGGCTTCTGATGGCTGAGCAACTTAACCACCGCGCTAACGGGACATATCCCTGAAATCGCTCGGGTGTTTTGTGGCGGGATTAAAAGATAGATGGCACCTAGGACTTTCTGGGAAAGAAGCAAAGCTATTGTAAGAAGGTGAAGTGAGACTTTTGGGTAAAAGTTGAGCAACTTTTTTGTTTTAAAAATACATATTTATCTTTTTTATTGATTTCAGAGAGGGAGAGAGAAAGAGAAACATCCATGATGAGAGAGAATCATGAATCGGCTGCCTCCTGCACGCCCCCCATGGGAACTGAACCCAAAACCCGGGCCTGTGCCCTGACCGGGAATCGAACCGTGACCCCTGGTTCCTAGGTCAACGTTCAACCACTCGCCGGCTGGGCAAGTTTTTCCTTTTCTAAAGAATATATTTAGAAAGAGATAGAATACAGTGAGGCATAATGAGAATCTTTTGATGGGTGTTGGGGAGGGGGATGTGATTTTACAGACGACTGGAGGGAAGGGCAGGGCTTGACCCGAGGGAGACCCCATACCAGGGGTTCCAGCCCAGGGATTCCCCGTGCCCAGCGGGCAGGCCCAGGGCTGCTCATTGGACACTTGAAAGGAGGTTGTCATGGGAACGTCCTGAGAAGATGCAGATGTGGGATGTTCCCATTTGAGATCCTCCTCCAACCACGAGATTCTGAGATTCTGAGATCGCATCGTCAGCTCACTGGCGGCTCGAACAATTGGCTCCATTAGGAGATTTCCTTATTTATTTTATTTTTTATTTTTTTTAGAGAGAGACTGGAAGGGAGAGGGAAGACAGAGAAACATTGATGTGAGAGAGATACACATGGATTGGCTGCCTCCCCCATATACCCCGACCGGGCCTGGGGATCCAGCCTGCAACCCAGGGATGTGCCCTTGACCAGAATTGAACCCGGGACCCTTTGGTCTGCAGGTGGATGCTCTCATTGGCCAGGGCCCACCTGCCTTCCTCCTTTTCCACTGGCGGTCCCTCTGAGCCTCTCGCTGCCGTGGAGATGTGGCCAGTGACCCCCAAACGGGCCATGCTCACCGAACCTGGGGACTGCTTTGTTTTGCTCCACGGACACCCTGCCCCGTGACAAACCCGAGAGGTAGACCTAAGACTTCCCCTTGGCGATTCCTCTGCCCCCGACTCCAACCCCGAGCAGGAGCAGCTGGGACACCGGCCTCTCCCCGCCTCACCTGAGTGCTGGGTGCTCAGCAACGGCAGGAAGTGGAGGCAGGAGGCAGGTCCAGCCCTAACCGGTGTGGCTCAGTGGATAGAGCATCGGCCTGCGGACTGAAGGGTCCCGGGTTCGATTCCGGTCAAGGGCATGTATGCTGATGGCGGGCACATCCCCAGTGGGGGGCGTGCAGGAGGCAGCTGATGGATGTTTCTCTCTCCTTGATGTTTCTGACTCTCTATCCCTCTCCCTTCCTCTCTGTAAAACATCAATAAAATATATATAAAAAGTGTCAGGTCCAATTGTCTTCCAGAGGTGACTTTGCAGACCAAGGCAGGAAAGGGCTCTGGAAATGGGCTGGGCGGCGGGTCAGACACCCTGCACAGGACGGGGCGTCCCAGGAAGGAGCCGCCGCATACTGAGCCCCCCTAACGCCGTTAAGACGGCTGCCCGGTCCCCATCCGGGGAACCAGCCCCCCTCATCCATATGGATCAGCCACATCTCGCCGGCCCTCGCGGAGCCGGCCCGCCCGACCGCGCGGTTACATTTTTTTTCTCCTCCAACTTTGAGCTTTAAAATCACATTATATTCACTGAAGAACGGCCGGGGCGGAACAGCGCGTTCCCGAGCGCCCTGGGCCCGGCCTCCTCCGGCTCGGCAGCCGCTTGCAGAACCCGGGGCGGCGGGGGCAGGGGGAGGCGGGAGGAGGATGGGGGCGGCACCGGCTGCACCCCCGGCTCTCGCAGGGCCTCCGCCCCGTCCACGCGTGTCCTGTGCCTGCCCCCGGGGCTCCCGCTCCCCCGTCTGCTCCGGCGGGGACACCCCAACGCCGGCCCTGACTCTGACGGTGGGAGCAGCGCCGCGAGCTGGTGTGTGCTGTGTCCTCCTCACGCTGAGGCTGAGGGGAAGAAACGCTGTATTTTTAATACATATTTTTATTTATATATCATTTATATACATATTTATATGTGCATATGTTATTTTTAATGTTGTTGATTTCAGAGAGGAAGGCAGAGAGAGAAACATCCGTGATGAGAATCATGGATCGGCTGCCTCCTGCACGTCCCCTATTGGGGATCGAGCCTGTGCCCCAACCGGGAATCGAACCCTGACCTCCTGGTTCCTAGGTTGACGCTCAGCCACGGAGCCACACGGGCCGGGCTATTACTGTTTTTATTTCGAACACGATTATGGGCGCTTTTACTCTATGGCGGGGCGGACGGGGCCAGCCCACGCTGGACTCTGTGCGGTGACCTCGGTGGGAAGGGGGTGGCTCAGTTCACTAAAAGGAACCTTCCCTGCGCCAGGGGCTGGGGCAGCCATGCTCTGTGGGAGCGGCTGGGGGGCTGGCCGGTGTCCGTGCCACCTTTCCCGCCGGGTGTTCCCGGGCCTCTGGTCCGAGAATATGCAGGCCCCAGAGAGAGAGGCTGCCATGCTGACGCCTCCCAACACAGCGCGCCCCCCACGTGACGCAGCACGCTCCCCACGTGACACAGCTGCGCTCCCCACGTGACACAGCTGCGTTCCCC
The DNA here is from genome assembly GCA_004026805.1 of Lasiurus borealis. Lineage (NCBI taxonomy): Eukaryota > Metazoa > Chordata > Mammalia > Chiroptera > Vespertilionidae > Lasiurus > Lasiurus borealis. The sequence continues at coordinate 34,871 of PVJN01017752.1, forward strand.
CATGTGACACGGCCACGCTCCTGACGTAACATGGCCACGCCCCCCACGTAACAGAGGCACGCTCCCACGTAATGCGGATGCGCCCCCACGTAACACGGCCACGCCCCCTCACGTCACACAGGCACGCTCCTACGTAACACGGCCGCGCCCACCACTTGACACAGCTGGGCTCCCCACGTGACACAGCCGCGCCCCCCATAACAGCCGCGCCCCTCACGTTACACAGCCAGTAGGTGGCAGACACTCGCGGCAGATCTGAGGCTCCTCTCAGTGCCCGCAGGCCGGCTCCCACGGACGGTCGGTAGGGGGCGCCTGAGCGTTAGCTGCCAGCGGCCCCGCGCGCCTTCCTCAGGGCGCTGCGAGCCTTCCCTCAGGGTGCTGCGCGCCTCCCCTCAGGGCGCCGCGCGCCTCCCCTCAGGGCGCTGGCTGCCCGCGGACTTCGGGAGCAGTCAGGGGCCGTGGCCAGGATTGCTCGAACCTTCCCTGGCATGAAGGTGTGTGTGTGCTGGGAACAGGGGGAAGCGTTCAGTGGTCGGCAAACTGCGGCTCGCGAGCCACAGGCGGCTCTTTGGCCCCTGGAGGGTGGCTCTTCCACAAAATCCCACGGCCTGGGCGAGGCTATGTTGAAGAAGTGGCGTGAAAAGTTTCAGTTTAAAAAATGTGGCTCCCAAAAGAAACTTTAATCGTGGTCCTGTGGATATGTGGCTCTGTGGACCGATGAGTTTGCCGACCGCTGGTCTGGGCCAAAGACGACAACTCCTGGACGTTCCTCCTCATTGGACGTTGTCCGAGCCCCTCGCGTGGCAAACCCGACCCGGTTCTCCCGGGGCGTCGTGAGCGCGTGGCCTCTGCACCCGCGCGGTCAGGACGCGGGAGGGGACGTGCCCTGTGCCGTTAACCCCGAGAGACTCTCCTTTCCTCTCCACAGCCGGCGGGAGCGAGGAGGGCTCGGCCCCGGAGGATGGGCAGCGACCCTGGGACCCGGGGGCAGAGTCGCTTCCGGGGAGACCCGGCCGCACCGCACGGACCCCAAAAGCCAGCCTCCAGCTCCAGGGTAAGTGCGAACGGCTTTTCTGCTCCAACCCCGTGCGCATCTCTTTGAGTTGGGGTCCTCCTCATGGAGCCACAGAGAGTCATACATGGTGCCCGGCCGGCGTGGCTCAGTGGTTGAGCGTCGACCTAGGCACCAGGAGGTCACGGTTCGATTCCCGGTCAGGGCACGTACCTGGGGTTGCAGGCTCGGTCCCCAGTAGGGGGCGTGCAGGGGGCAGGCAGTCCATGATTCGCTCTCATCATGGATGTTTCTCTCTCTCTCCCCTACTCCCCTCCTCTCTGAAATCAATCAAAATCAATATTTACTAGAAGCCCGGTGCATGAAATTCATGCACAGTTAGGGTCCCTAGGTGGCGATCAGGGCTGATCTGTGGGGCAATCAGTGGGGCCATGGGGGTGGGGGTGGGGGTGGGGGTGGGGTCTGCTGGCACCCTCCTTGGCTGGCCTGGGCCTTGCAGGCTGGGAGCAGCTCCTGCATTGAGCGTCTGCCCCCTGGTGGTCAATGTGTGTCATAGCGACCGGTCATTCCACGGATGGTTCTGCCGTTTGGTCGATTTGCACATTGGGCTTTTATTATTAGGATATTTTTTAAAAAGAAGAAAACCCCAAATCAATAAAATATATTTTTTAAAAAAAGAAGAAGAAGAAGAAGAAACCTAGTGCGGGGCTAAAATGCTGGGCACCAGATATGGGAATATGCTGCCCAGAGAGATGCCCTCCATGAGGGCGACCTTGACCCCACCCACCTCTGCGAACCTTGGAGTCAGGGATGCTTCCCAGGGAGCATGACGTCTGCACGTGGGTGTCTCCACGGGAGAGAGAAGTAGGACTCAGAGGCCTGAGCCCCGCATGTAAGCGATGGTGGAGGTGATAGAAAACGCTGGCCGTTTCATGAAGACCTTCTAGACGTTGCTCCTCTCCAGAGATGGCCCTCGCGCCAACCAGCCAGGCACAAAACGACGGAGAAAACGCTCCTTTCCCCTTGGGAAAACAGAGGCGTTCGGCACAGTAAATCCTGGTTATAAATAAGCCATAGACACGTCCCAGCGGAAAGTACAAACCCAGACTCACATCCCCCTGTCAAAGCACGTCTCCGGCTGGATTTTAAAATTCATTAACGGTGCTGTTCCCTTAGCTGCGGCGCCACCACCTGGCACGCAGCCGCTCTGGACGGAGCACGGGGAGACGGTGGATGGCTGGGAGTTAGACCGGAGACGGGGACTTCCACGCTCGCTCTCCAGGGAAGGAAGACCCAAGGGGGCAGGGTTTTCTGTGAGGCTGGAGTTTTCGAGGCCGGGGTCTGGAGACTTCGGCACAAGCGTCCTCACCCCCATTTTGCTCTGAAATGAAAGCACCACATGCATTAGTGGAAACTTTCTAAGCCATGAGCCCTCCCAAGGGGATCTGGGAATGTCCTTGGGGCTGAGAGTCAGTGGTTCTTTTTTATTTAATTAAAACTAATTAATTGTAATATATATTTTAAAGATTGGATTCAGAGATGAAGGGGAGGTGGGGAGAGAGAGAGATACATCAATGATGAGAGAGAATCAGGGATCGGCTGCCTCCAGCACGCACCACACTGTGGATCCAGCCCACCACCAGGCATGTGCCCTGACGGGGAATCAAACTGTGACCTCCTGATTCATAGGTGTGTGCTCAACCACTGAGCCACACCAGCTGGGCAGGGGCCAATGGCTCTTCACACCCACATAGGCCCTTCCCACTTGGTCATGAGGCACTTGCCTCAGAATGTAGGAGCCAGAGGTTGGGGGGAGGGGATTCCTTTCCGGTTGGGAGGTAGCAAGTTGCAAGAGACTTTTGCTTCTACCCTGATAACACGCCAGATAAGCCGCAAAACCATAGTTTTTATTTTTAACTCCACCTGAGTGCCAAGGACCGAAATAGAGTTAAATAAACCAAAATCTAGGAAGATGCGCCTTCCTTGGAGCTAGGACACCCTGACACGCAGGCGGGCAGAGGTGGGAGCAATCCACCATGGACAGGGGTTGGGGGCCCAGGAGACACGAATCGAATTTCTGACACATGTTGACTGTGTTCAGGGGGAGATAAGTGAGAAGACTACGCATCCAGCCACCACGTGCGCCTGCACACACCAGCCGCTAGGGCAAGCTTGGCACACTCACAGCCACGCCAACAAGGGTCAGGTGTGTGCACGCCGAAAAAAACAAAAACTTCCATTCCCATAGAAACGCAGGCTTATTTCGATGGAGACATACCAAACACAAAGGGCTGAAGTAAATGAGTCATCGCAAACAAAATAAGAACATTTCAATAAAAATTAGTTCTTTTTCTTGAGCATTAACTTACCAGACACTGAATAACTGCACAAATTAATAAGCGTAACGCAAATAAACCTCTTTTTCCTGTTCTCCGAAAGCGGTATATTTCCCGTTGCGCACACCAAACCAGTCAGTCCAAGGCGAAAGCCGTGGCCATTGGCTGCTAAAATATTCGCCACTGGTATTAGCGGAGAGAAACGGTGCGCCTGCGAGTAAGGCACGTAGTGCAATTATAATAATCAGTCATTAGCGAATGTAGGTCGTTATTAATAGTGATATATAATAGGACATGGTAAAAATTAAGTTACAACATTTTTATTAAAACCTTTCTTACATACCGTTATATTGGCCGGGCCGCCAAAATATTCATGGTGGGCCGCATGTGGCCCGAGGGCCACGTGTTTGACATGTTTGCTCTAGGTCCCACTGAGCCCAGGTGGGGGCAGGCAGAGGGGGTGAGGTCACACCTGTGCAGAGACCTGGTTTGGGGCAGCACTGTGGAGGCAGAGAGGACACTAGGAACGTCATGCACACCTAGCAAAACACCCCACAATCAGGGGACATGGACCCCGTCTTTGCAAAAACACAGCATATCCAAGTGAACCGGAAGCAAAATAGAACATCTAAGATGCCATAACCTTCACTCTGGATCTCCGGGCGTGGGCTGGATCATAAGTATGGCCTGTGGGTTGTTTCTAAAATTTAAAACTCGACTGGATAGCAGTTAGGGATGGAAGATGATGTCCGTATTTCTCCTAAAGCTGGGTGATGCCATGGACCACGGGGAATACGATGGGGCCCCAGGCCACCACACCCCTGGCCAGTGTGGGGTGGGGACCCTCCGCACACCCCTCAGTCTGCGCTGTGTCCTCGCCATCAGCATTGGCTTCTTCCAGGTGAATCCCGGATGCCGCCTTCGCTTCCTGCTTTGTCCCGTTTTCCTTGTTCCTTTTCTCTTGTAGTTCTACAGTTCTTGGTTAGGGTGTGCGCTCAAGCTCCGAGCTCACCGCTAACACTCACAACAGAGACCTGGGTGGGCCGTGGGCTGTGACGTGACAGGAAGCGCCTTTGGAATAACGGGCCTGTGGGTGGGGGAGCCCGAGGGAGAAGCCAGCCACGCTGTGGTGACTCCGGTCTTTGTCCCGAACGTGAGGAGGAGGACAGGCAGCACATGGCACAGGCCCGGGCCCTGTCACCCCATGGAGAGCGACTCTGGCCACGGGGCTGTGGGAGGTGCCCAGGTACCAAAGGGCTCTTCAGAGTACATCGGGGTGGCCTTGGATGTCAGACTCTGCCCCCCGTGTCCTCCATCAGCATTTCCATGTCCCCCTCTCCGACGCCACACCAGCTCCACACCAACCTCATTCCCACCCACACCGACCCCACTCCAACCCCCCTGCAACCCCACTCCCACCCCACACAGACCCCACTCCAACCCCAATCCCACCCGCTCGCTGGACAGCCTTGTCTCTGGCTCCCTTTCCTGTCAGATACTTCAATTCCCATCCTTTTATCTTGCCCCATAATTATTTTATCGATGAATATTTGATGACAGTTTGCAAGAAATCCATTTTCAAAAGCCCTTTTCAGAACATGCCTCGGAGTTTAATAATCTTAATGGGAGAACCTATTTTTAAACCGCGCAGCTCCGAGCCTTGTTATCAGGGAGGGTATTTGCTTATTTAGAATCACAGTTTCAGCAAGAAGTCTGGTGAAGGCCCTTCTGCCTTTTTCCCGAGCTGTAATAATTGCACTGTCTCAACGAAGTTCCAGTTTTAAATAATCCGGGAGCTGTAACTTTAGTCCTAGCG
>PVJN01017753.1:0-40756 GCA_004026805.1 Lasiurus borealis
TATGATTTAATTACTCTGATTGACATGTTTCAGCCATCTTAGATTATTATACTGAACAATTCCTACTGGGTTCATTCTTTTTATTTTTTAATTTTTATTGAATTTATTATAGTGACATTGGTTAATAAAATTGTATAGGTTTCAGGTATATAATTCTATAATATAACATCTGTATATTGTGTTCACCACCCAAATTCAAGTCTCTTTCCATCATCATCTATCCCCCTTTTCCATCTTCTACCCCTTTCTATCCCACTTCCGCTCTGATAACCATATTGTTATCTGTGTCTATGTGTTTGTGTTTTGTTTAATTTTTGCTTAATCCCTTCATCTTTTCCACCCAGCAATCTATGTTCCTCCCTTTGTTGAAATGTCTCATTGTGCATCCTTATAACAATTTTTTTTAACTCTACCTCATTAATTGCTTGCCTCCATTTCATTTAGTTCTTTTTCTGGAGATGTCTCCCGTCCTTTTATTTAGGGCCTATTTCTTTGTCTCTCCATTTGGCTGCCTCTTTTGTTTCTTTGTATGAATTAAGTAGATCTGCTATGTCTCCCAGTTTTGGTAGGGTGGCCTTATGTAGTATGTGTCACGTGGGACACAGTCTCCTTGATCCCTTGTTCTGGGTGCTCCAGGAATATCCCTTATTTGGGTTATGTGAGCTTCTGTTATAATTGAGTCTTGATTGCTATTGGCTTGTTCGTGCATAGAGTAGACCCTCAGGCTGAGGATCAACCCCAACTGCAGTGTATGAGCTTCTGTGCAGGTGCTAACCACAAGAGGCAGAATTTGCTTCAGCAGGGTCTGGTGTCTGCCAAGAGCTTCTTTTGGATATGCCACTGGTGAAGGTAATTTTATCTGTTATGATGTTGTCTGGCCACGTGGGTGTGTTGGTTCTGGAGCCTCTTGGGAGTGACTCTAATGCAGGCCAATGTCAGATGCTTCCTGTGACTGGACCCGGGCAACCTGTTTGGAGTTACAAAGCAATCCACAGTTTGTGGCTACCTCTACTGCGCCTATTGCATACATGGGAAGGACCAAACTGTGCACCAAGGTAAGCTTTTACCAACACCAGGGCCCAGGGACAGGTCAGCAAATGTCCCAAGGCACTCTAAGATCCGCCTCTGTTTGCCAACTCAGTCACTGAAATAGCCTCTGGTGGTATTCAGGTTGCATGAGGTAGATTCTCAGTGAGTCAACAGGTAAGAGCAAGTGGTGTTCCCCAGCCTGATACAGGTTCAAACTCAGTGCCTGTGTTGGGGCTGAGGCCACTCAGAAAATGCCCCAGGGTGTACTATTTCTAGCTGCCGCCTTTCCAGGGGAGACACTGCAAGCCTTTGTGGTGGGGCAGGGTCTCCAAGTGAGGCCAGCAGAGTTTATTAGGCCCAAACAGACCAAAATTAGGCCAGTACTAAAAATCCTTGTATTTATATCTTGAGTATTAGAGCAATTTTTTTCAGAAGAATACATTGTAAAAATGCATTTGCTGGCTGGGTATAGATGATTATACATTACATTTTTTAAAATATATTTTATTTATTTTTTACAGAGAGGAAGGGAGAGGGATAGAGAGCTAGAAACATCAATGAGAGAGAGACATCGATCAGCTGCCTCCTACACGCCCCTTTTCTAGGGATATGCCTGCAACCAACGTACATGCCCTTGACCGGAATCGAACCTGGGACCCTTCAGTGCGCAGGCCGATGCTCTATCCACTGAGCCAAACCGGTTTTGGCTATACATTACATTTTGATAAATACTGTAGATTTTCTTTTCCAGAAATTAGTACCAGTTTTTAAACAGTATAAAAGAGTGCTTACATAGGCAGAGTATTTATTATCACTCAAAAGCTTTACCAATCTAAAACATTTTTAAATAGGAATCTTGTTCGCTTAGTGAGGTTGGACATCTTTTTATGTTTGTTGAAACTTTAATCCATGATCTTTTTGAAGGGATTTATGTACTTTACCCACTTTTCTATTGTTTTCTTTTTGTTAGTCTTTTGAGGATTTCCATATACTTCATGTATTGTAACATATTTACAATTAGTATTAAGTTTTATCATTCAGAATAGATGTTTTACCAGTTTATTCTTCTCAATTTTGTTTATTGTGCATTTTGGCTTTTAAAATACTTTATTTGTACATAATTGACTTCATTTTTTAATTTTTGTTCTTCTGACATACTTTCTATCACAAGGGTATAAAACTACCCCTCCAGGTTTTGTTGTAATACTTTTATGGTCTTTACTAATTTACATTGAATTTAATTTTATTTTGATATAAGGAGGTATATAGGAATTTACCCTTTTTTTTTTTAACCCTTCCTATAGTTCCTTCTTAAGAAGTACATTTTTTATTTGTGGTCATATTTCTACTATAGCTTACTAAACTTAGAAAATATAATCACAAATGTCTATAGAATTTAGAAATTTTCAACAAACCAATCTTTAAAATATTGTGAAAAACAACCTCATGGTACTTCCCAGTGACATGACTATAATTTTATATATGTCATAAATCTCAGAAGCAATTTCTCATCATTAATTTGTCTTAATAAAGATTTTATGGTATTACTTAGCTTTGAATGCTCTGAACCTTTTACTTGCTAAATATGCACTTTTTAAGTTCATTTGTTATTGTAAAATTGCATAAAGTTCTTTATGAAATTTTAGGAATATATTTTTACAAATTATAAAGAAAATTTGGGTTTATTTTCTAGGTTTTGTTTGCACATATTGTTTGCAGGAATACTTATCTCACTATGCAACAGTGGGTAGCAGTTTGCTTTTGGCTCCTGGGAAAGATTTTGTGGAACTTTTTTTTTTTTAATCTTCAGCTGAGGATTTGTTCCCACTGAGAGAGAGAGAGAGAGAGAGAGAGAGAGAGAGAGAGAGAGAGAGAGAGAGAGAGAGAGAGGGAAAATGAATATCAGAGGGAGAATGAATGAATATTATCGATTGGTCGCCTTAACCAGGGATCGAACCTGAAACCTAGGTATGTACCCGACCTGTAATTGAACCCAGAATCTTTTGGTGTACTGGACAATGCTCCAACCAACTGAGCAACCCTACTAGGGCTGTGAAACTTTTTTGGTCTCTTATTCCTTACTTCTCCACCTCATTCCCCTTCCCTTTCTGTTTTGTGTTCTCCAGTGGTACAGGAAAATAAAACAGGGTAACAGCAGACAGAGGGGACAATGTTGTCTATTAATATGTAGATCCTATTAAATCTCTGAATATAGGAAATTAATATGAGAATACCTGGTCTGTGAGCAACATGTTTTTATTCCTACTTAATTTTTATATTTCTTAATATTTGATAGAATCCAAATTTTTTATGGCAGTTACTTTATTGACTTGTTACTCATCCTCTTCTTGCCCTGCTTTTTCTTCTGAGAGCACAGTTTAACCATCAGTAGGTTATTTGAAGAATTTTCAAATAAAGTTGTTTATTTTTTTTTACTATGTATATCATTATTTTGGTACTTATTCTAACATTCTCAGCATTTTGACAGAAAACTCAAGTGGATTATCTTTTATATTTTGCTGACTTTCAATTAAAACCATAGCTTTCCAATTTCTCTTTTATTTTAATGTTATTTATTTGTTTATTTATAATCTTTATTGTTGAGGGTATTCCATATGTCTTCTCTTTTTCCCCATTGACCTCTCCCAGCCTGCCCTCATCCCCCAACCCAGACCATCACTACCCTATTATCTGTGTCCATGGGTTATGCATATATGCATACAAATTAAATGGTTGATTTCTTCCTCCCCTGCTTTCCCTCTGAGGTTTGACAGTCTCTTTGATGTTTTTATGTCTCTGGATCTATTTTTGTTTATCAGTTTATGATGCTCATTAGATTCCACATATGAGTGAGATCATGTGATACTTAGCTTTCTCTGACTGGCTAATTTTAATTTCACTTAGCATAATGCTCTCCAAGTCCATCCATGCTGTTGCAAATAGTAAGAGTTCTTTCTTTTTTACAGCTGCATAGCATTCCATCATATAGATGTACCACAGTTTTTTAATTCATTCATCTGTGGGCATTTAGGCTATTTCCAAATCTTAGCTACTACAAATTGTGCTGCTATGAACATAGGGATGCATATAGTCTTTCTTTATTTTAATAAATCTTTATTGTTTAAAGTATTACATATGTCCCTTTTTCCCCCCAATGCACCCTCCATCTCCTTGCCCCCCAAAGCCTTCACCACCCTATTTGTGACTATAGGTTAAGCATATATGCATATTAATTCATTGGTGGATCTCTTCTCCACCTTCACCCTCCCCTGACTTCCCTCTTGAAGTTTGATAGTCTGATGTTTGTATGTTTCTGGATCTGTTTTTGTTCATCAGTTTATGTTGTTCATTAGAATTCCACACATGAGTAAGATCATATGATACTTATATTTCTCTGGTAGGCTTATTTTGCTTAGCATAATGTTCTCTATGTCCAACCATGCTATTACAAGTGGTAAGAGGTCTTCCTTTTTTCCAGCCGCAGAATATTCCATTGTACAGATGTACCACAACTTTTTAACCCATTCATCTGCTGATGAGCACTTAGGCTGTTTCAAATCTTAGCTGTTATAAATTGTGCTGCTATGAACATAGAGATGCATATATTCTTTCTGATGGGTGTTTCTGAATTCTTGGGACATATTCTTAGAAGTGGAATTACTGGGTCAAATGGTAGTTCCATTTTTAGTTTTTTGAGGAAACTCCATACTGTTTTCCACAGAGGCTGTGCCCATCTCATTCCTACCAGCAGTGTATGAGGGTTCCCTTTTCTCCATATCTTCACTAACACTTGATGACAGCCATTCTGACAAGTGTCAGGTGGTAACTCTTTGTTTTGATTTGCATCTGTCAGATGGTTAGTGACTTTGAGCATTTTTCATATGCCTTTTGCCCTTCTGTACGTCTACTTTGGAAAAGGGTCTATTTATGTCCTTCGCCCACTTTTTAATTTTTGAAATTAACCCCTTATCAGATGTATCGTTGGCAAATATATTCTCCTATACAATAGGCTCTCTTGTTATTTTGTTGATCTCTTTTGCTGTGCAGAAGCTTTTTTATTTTTTATGTAGTCCCGTTTGTTTATTTTCTCATTAGTTTCCATTATCCTGGGATATGTATCGGTAAACATATTGCTAGAAAGATGTCTGAGATTTTGCTGCCTATGGTTTCTTCTAAGATTTTTATGGTTTCACATCTTATATTTAAACCTTTTATCCATTTTGAATTTCTTTTTGTGTATGGTATAAGTTGGTGGTCTAGTTTCATTTTTTCCACATATCTGTCCAATTTTTTTAATACCATTTATTAAAGAGACTATCTTAACTCCATTATATGTTCATGCCTCCTTTGTTGAATGTTAATTGGGTCCATGTCTGGGTTCTCTGTTCTGTTTCATTGCTATATATGCCTATTTATGTGCTAGTACCAGGCTATTTTAAGTACAGTGGCTTTGTAGTATAATTTGATATCATATCTTGTAATCCCTCCAACTTTGTTCTTCTTAAGATTGCTACAGCTATTTGGGATCTTTTTTTATTTTATGTAAATTTACTTCTATTTAATAGAGTTTATTGTAGAAATATTTTTTCTTCCTATGTTTGCTTATTTTTCTTTATTTTCACAGAAAGAGCATGCTCTCTGAATAACTGTACTGTGGCCAAAAGAATTGGAAAAGGAAAAGATGCTACAATCATCTACGAGCATTTCAGGAAACCTGTTCAGGAAAACTGTCCTTGCGATGCACTAAATTCAGAGATAAAGTCTCCCAGCTCAAATAATTCTAGTTCCTATGAAAATGTACAAGATGGAAACATTTCTGTACGTGAAACATACAATGGACAAATGAAGCAAAAGTTAACAGAATGTAAAGATACTTCTGATTCAGGTCTTGCACTTATTCCCAGTGATACCAGAGAAAGTGTTAATTGTGACCTCTTGTTAAATTTGACATATCTTAAAAACATTTTAAGTAGTATTCCTACTGCTTTTCCCCTTCATAACAATACTGGCTCAAGCACAGTTATTACTTCAAAACTCATCAAAGACCCAAGACTTACGAGGAGAGAAGAAAACATGGAAAAACATAATAGTACAGGTTTAAATGAGAGATTGCCATTGAAGAAGAGTTTAGATTTTGTGAATTCTGAAATAAGCCCATCTGTGCCAGCTAATTCTGCCTCCTCATCTGAAGTCATGCCTGGTGATGGTGCTCTTCCTACTAATTGTTTGGGTGCTCCTTGCTCCAAACTTTCTTTTGATGATTCACAATCTCAAGCTCATCACATGGGCTCTGAGAATTGTGATTATACAACTCCCAATAAAATTACCATGGCAGGACAATTTCAGGACCAAGGCAAGTTTTCCTTTCCAATGTGTTTGTCAAATGTAGTTTCAGAAATTGAGAACCAAAAACACAGTGAGGAAAAAGCCCAGAGATTCCAACAGAGAAGTAACATCCCACTTTTATTTGAACAAAATAGTGAGGCACATAACTCTTATGAATCAATGAATACTTGTATGAAAGTGCATAACAGAAACCTTTCTCAGGAATCACAGTCTTCTAACTTAAAAACTATATGTCAGACTGGTCACACAGTGTCTGCAGATGTTCCATTCCAAAGGAAAGAAAGCATACATGAGTATGTACAAACCATCGAAAAGGTGAGAAATTTCACTGGCCATGAAGACAATTCCAAACACGTAGAAGATCAAAATTTGTGGAAAGAGATTGATAATTATTGTACTAATGGCACAAAAATAAGCCCAGTCGATAATTGCATTTTTTCGCAGGAAGAATGCAAAAAGGATGGAAATCTTGATTCTTTGGGGAAAAAGTGTGATCAAATGTTAATCACTCAAGTGTTAGAAATATCAAAGTCTTCTATACCCAGCACAAAGAACAAGTATGAGCTGGGTTGTCTAGCATTGGAATTACAAAATGCTCTTACTCCAAGAGCGGAAAGCCTTTCACAAAAGCATTCTCAACACTGTTTGGAGAATGAAGGTAACATTCATACCGATTTTGCCGCTTCTCAAAAACTAATGGAACTGAAAATGAAAAAGACAAATCAAAACTGTATTAGCATTATAACTGATGCTTTCCAGGAAGCAAAAGACATTCCTCGGGCCAGAGAACTGCCACTGGATACAGTTATTTCATCTCATGACATTAAAATAGCTCATGACAATTCACATTGTAGCATAACTAAAGAACATACATGTGTCCATAGGAAAAATGAAAGTGATCCAGTGTCAATGGAAAACATTCAAAGAGACTGTAAAGAAACTTCTCAATTAGGCGATAAAGGTCAAGATTATACTCTGTTCTATAATGCACAAGTGAATAATGATATACACCTGAATGACTTCAAAAAACAAAGAGATCATAATAAAGAAAGCCAAACTGAGGCTAATGAGTACAACACTGCTTCATCTACAGAAAACAACACACAAAATATGTATGGAGATGAGAAGCTGGGTTTTCATACAAATAAAAATTTTATTAATATAGATGAAAAGCAGAAGAATAAAAATTACAATAATGTAGACATTCTGAGTTCTGAAGAATTTTCTACATTGTATTTGACTTGGGGGAAATATGTTCCAACAAAAACTACATTATTGGAAACTGAAGATACCACCACTGCCATAAAACAAAGAGATATGCAAAACACCATAAGGAATGTGGACCGTTTCACTTCCATATACCCCAAAATCTCAGATTCTTCAATGCAAAAAGCCTCAAATGCTGCAATACAGACAGATAATGCAATGGTGCCCACATTAGATACAAATCATGAAGACCACCAAAGATACAAGTTTAAAGAAATTTGTTCTGAGAATCCAGATTTGGGATTATTAGTAAAGCATAGGGTTTCTGATTGTGAAATGGATCTGGATAAAGACAAATTACACAACTCATTTCATTATTCAATCAGTGACAACTTAGTTCTTCAAAATTTTGAATTGGACAGTGAAATTGAAGTAGAATCAGAACAGTGTGATGATGCTTTTCTATCTCAACAAGATATTTATAGCCATGGAAGTATACTGTATGATGAATTTGGGATCACCTATGAGACTCTGAAATCTCGTATCGATTGGGACGGTCTGTTAGGAAGCAATATTGGGGAGAATGAAGTTTTGAAAAGCACCACAGGAAAGGAGCAGAGTGATCAGCCTCACTCTGATTCTTCCTCTACACAAGAAAATGAAGCAGAGCTCTTCCCAATTCTACTTCCAGATCTACAAATTACATTTACTAATGCAATTATGCCAAGATTTCGTTCCACTGTTGAGTCCCTTGCATTGAAAGATACATTTTGCAAATATATAACTGAAGCCACGAAATCAAAAATATGTGAGGAGAAAGGGAAAATTCCGGGTTTAGAAATTTATTCCCAGTGTTCTGGTGAAAATTCAGATTACCCATGTGAAGATGAATTTGGAAATAAAAGGCAAGAATCGGGAGTAGGGAGTAAATCTGAAATCTCACTTTCTTTTGACTTGAGTCATAATAAGCTCATGAATCACACTTCTGAAGAACAAAACAGTGGACCTTTGCTTACTGAACTTTCAAATGTCACAACAATAAATAAAGAAAGCAAATGTTTCCTTCCGAAGTCAAAAACTGATTGTAACGATAATAGAAGTAAAAAGGACACAGAATCAAGAATTAGCAAACGAAAGCCCCATACAACTTTTAGGAACCAGACTGTAGAGTGTCATGAAATTTGTGAGAAAAAGAGGAAGCTAACTCATCAAAACTCATCTGACTGTTTTTCTTCCTTATCCAGAGGACGGATCAAAACCTTTTCCCAGTCAGAAAAACACATTAGGAGTGTCCTGGATATTCTAAATAGTGAAGTATCTTTATGTAAAAGCAAATGCCTTTCCAAAAAACTTGACAGAGCTCTTCTTTACTTAAAGAAAGCTCATAGAAGAGTTAACACATCTTTGGAGCTTATAGCTAAAGTGGGAGAAACTTCAAGAAAGGGCCCATTACCCAAATCATATTCAATAATATGCAATAATTTCTGGGAAATTTGTGACCTTCAAGGTTATAGTTCTTTTGCTGAAAGAAGATATTATTCCACTAAGCATTTTTTCTCAAAAAGAAAATATGACAAACCAGGAGAGAAAAGAGCTTTGGGATTTGAAGTTGATAAATCATTAACTCGTGTATCAAAATACCAGTCTTATGGAACAAGTGGAGAGAGAATCACAAAGTGTTTTTCTAAGAAAAATGTGGCCAACAGTGTCTCCAGAAGCCGCACCACTATTCATGTGAGAGAATTTTGTGATCAAGAATATCCTGAATCACAGTTAACACTGTGCTCCACATCCCAAAGTACAAACCAGTCAGCTTATGACAATACCTGTACGAGAAATCCAAGATCAGCAGAACTTCAATCCTTTCCTGGGAAAATGGGGTGTCTGTTACCCTCAGACTGCCCAGATGAAAAACTCACTAAAAAAGACGACCAGATTGGCATAAAGTCTTCATCTAACGTTAACAAATATGGCAAGTCTGAGAAGCATTTAGCACATAATACTAAAAATGCAATAAAAGGAACTGCTGATGCTAATGAAATAATAAATAAAACTAATTCAGTATCTTTAAGTTGCATAAAAGAAAACAATGTATGTTTTAGCTCAGACAAAAATTATGATGCAACTTGTATAGCTCACACAAAGGTGAAAACTGACATAGTTATTTCGGTCTTAGAATCAAATGTGAAGCACTTTTTGAATGTTGATAACTACAAACCAGATAACCTTATTTTATCTGGTTATAAAAGAAACCGGGCAGCACATTTTCTAGAAAAATGGGCACCTCCTGCTGAAAGCTCCAAACCAAATACTATTACAGGAAATGACCTTATGGACCCATTAAATCAAAGTCTGACAATAAGCAAGAAGCGTAATAGCATTTCTCAGTTGTTATCAAGTGTCCCAGTGGCACGTAATGAGGAAGAATCTTCAAAACCTTATTTGGATAAACAAAGGACTTTTGCTATTGATTCTTTTGCAAGGCCCACCAATGTACCACCCTGTCAGCAAGAACGTGGTGGAAAGGAGTTTCTAAAGACAGAACAATACTTTCCAAGTAATTGTACCCCTGTAGATGTGAATGAAACCAATGTTTCTGAGAATCCTGAGTTGGATCTCATACCAGTAACTGAAGAAGGTAAAAGTTATGGGGCAAATAAAATGAAGAGACCTTTTTCCAGTGATAGTTCTCTGCTCTTAAAACATGATATAAAGGGTTCTTCCAAAATAGGTATTTCAAAGAAAGACATTACGGATAGAAAAATGTGGACAGTTAAACAAACAGAAAAAGCACAAAACTCAGTTCACACAAGAAGTATGACTAAAGAATCAACTGTTAGGAATGAGTACAAGACTAAGATGTTAGAAGAATCCCCCTATTTAAGTGAGAAAACAATTAAAAATAATTTGATTGGTCCTCATCTGAGCATTAAAAATATGAGTGAGGCGATTTCTTTGAATAACACAGTTTCTAATCAGCTTAACAAAAGAGAAAAGGAGGAGGTTAAAGTTAATGACTCTCAGTTTGATTCCACCACACAACCAGACTTTTTAGGAATGAATCGCATGCCTGTTTCACATACTCACTCCGAAACCTTCAAAGTCACCACTCCACAGAAGAAGCCCACATCATACATGAGTCAATTAGAAGAAAAGCATTGCTCGGTTAATCATTCAGATCTTCCAGCTAGGCTAGCTCAGATTTTGAGGAGGGCAGATGAAGCATCATCTTTGCAGAGTCTACAGGAAGAAACTAAGATTTGTCAAAGTATTCTCCCTTTATTTGTTGAAGCTTTTGAAAAAGAGCAAGAATGTTCACTTGAGCAAATCTTGATTTCAAGAGAATTGTTGGTAGAAAAGAACCTGTGGAATAATTGCAGACAGAAGTTAAAACCGTGTGCTGTTGACTCCTTGGTAGAACTCCAAATGATGATGGAAACTCTTCAATTCATTGAGAACAAAAAACGGCTCTTAGGAGGTGAACCAACATTCCGAAGCTTGCTTTGGTATGATGAGACGTTGTACAGTGAGCTGCTTGGCAGACCACGAGGATTTCAACAGCAATCCAATTTCTACCCTGCCTTTCAAGGAAGGCTAAAATATAATGCCTTCTGTGAGTTGCAGAACTATCACGATCAATTAATGGACTTATTAGAAGACACCAAAAAGGAAAGTTCGTACTATGCATTCTTAAAATGCAAACGACAGGTTATTGAGTGTGAAGCAATCTTAAGGCATTGTTCTGATTGCTTTGACTTTTCTCTTTCTGTTCCATTTACCTGTGGGGTTAACTTCGGAGATAGTTTAGGAGACCTAGAAACCTTAAGAAAAAGTACTTTAGAGCTGGTCAGTATGTATGGGGCCTCCCCTAAGGTTGATTCTCATCGAGGAAAACGAGACCATTTGTGGATTATCATTGAAATGATCTCCTCAAAAGTTAATTTTATCAAGAGCAATGAGGCAGTAGGTATTAATATATCTCTTTATGGTCTGGAACATATTTTTTTTGATGCTGCGAAAAGCCTTGTTTGGAAAAAGAAGAGACAGTCTGTCAGCAAAAAATGCCCAGGACAGAAAAATAAAGAAACACTGCTCAAGATGAATCAATCTTCTTTTTCTAAATTGCAAAAGATATATGAAACATTGTCTAAAGAATTAAGCAATGAACAAATTTCCAATATTGAGCTTGAGGAGAATACTACGGTGGCTTCCAAAAAGTCAGATGACCTAATAAACAAAGCAACAGTTAGCATAGAAAACTGTAAGTTTAACCATACTTTGCTTTCACATCCAGATATCTGTTGTATCAATGAAATATTGGATCAAACTGAACTTGCAGACATTAAAAAATTACAGGAACTCACTTTGAGATGTACCAGTCACTTAGAAACTTTAAAAAAGTATTTTCAGATGCTGCAAGACGATAACAGAGAGAATATTTTTATCACAGAAGAAAATGTTTTGGATGTGGTCGAAAACCACAGCAGTGACGCTATAATTTTAAAACCTGCAGCCACTGAAACCTATATTGAAATAGCCATGCTCTCAGAAACAGTTCACTTTCTTAAAAACTCCATGGCAAAGAAACTAGATAAACAACAGTTTCGAGGCATGCTTTGGTTTGATTTGTCACTTCTTCCTGAGCTGGTTCACTGCCAAGAAAAAATGGCTCCTTTTTCATTTCTCAAAGATAACTCCACTGATTGCCTGTGGAAAGTTCTAGAGACTGCTATTTCTGAACTTAAGGAAGATCTAGATGTTATCAACAAACAGGATGAAGCTGTTAATCGCTCGTACGCCCTTCATTTGTTCTCGAGAGAACTTAAAGAACTTTCCGAAGTCAAAAACCTCCTAAAGAAGTCCGAGTATTCTGTTTCCACGTATATTGACTTTGTGCCATCTGTAGCATCCATAAACTATGGAAGCACCGTCACGGAGCTAGAACACAACTACAATCAGTTTTCTGCACTGCTCCAAAATATATTGGCTGCCCCACAGAAAGATTTAGGGAAAATGGCCCACATCGTGAAAGTCATGAAAACTATTGAACATATGAAGATAATATGTGCTAAGAATGCTGAATTAACCATTTCCTTTTTCCTGTGCCAAATGCTGCATAATAAAGAGAAGACTTTGCAACAGAAGAGAGGAGAAAAAACGAATGTTCATGTAAAAGCTAGGAATAATATCAATAAATCCAGTACTTGTACAGAGGTACCCTCAGTTTCAGAGTGCCTAATGAAAACTGGCCCAAATTCTTCTAAAAAACGACCTCTCACTGTAGAGAAATGTCAAGATTCTCAGGAGCAAGAGAAAAATACTACTGTTTCCAGTTGTAAAAAACAAAAGGTAACATGTTTTAAAACAATACTTATGTAGTAGTATTTTTTTTAACATATTTTATTGATTTTTTACAGAGAGAAAGGGAGAGGGATAGAGAGCTAGAAACATTGATGAGAGAGACATCGATCAGCCGGCTCCTGCACGACCCTACTGGGGATGTGCTCGCAATCAAGATACATGCCCTTGACCAGAATCGAACCCGGGACCCTTCAGTCCGCAAGCCAACGCTCTATCCACTGAGCCAAACCGGTTTCAGCTGTAGTAGTATTTTTTAGAACAAATTTAATCTTTAAGCAAATAAGTAGTTAGCAGAATTGTAAAAATTGAGAATGATTTAAATATTGCCTTGCAAAATGAATTTATTAAAGCATTGGATTCAACAATTTATATTACCTATAAAATATAAATAATTGTGTATATGAGACATACCTTGCAAATGTCTTTTAAATGTACAAATTAAATAAATTACTTAACTTAGAAAACATTTCTTGAAAGGATGTGAATTTTAATCACTTCTTAAGGGAAAGTGCAATATTACAAACGTGAGTTGAGTGAGTGACCAAGTATGTATTGAGTAGCTTCTATATAGCAAGGCTAATAGTTAATGTATTGAATATTAAAAACTGGCTAGTGGAGCCTGTGTTTCTGAACATTATTCACATGGAGAAATAGGACAGATATTTTTAAAATATGTTTTTATTTACTTCAGAGAGAGGAAAGGAGAGAAAGAAAAACATCAGTGTGAAAGAGAAACATTGATTGACTCTTGCATGGGGATTAAGCCTGAAACCCAGGCATGTGCCCTGAAAGGAAATCCAACCAGTGACCTTTTGGTGCATGAGATGACGCTCAACCAACCGAGTCACACTGGCCAGGGCAGGAAAGATATTTTTAAATAGATGATTATGAAGATATAGAAGTCCTACAGAAACGTATTTTATTTAACAAATTTTACACAGCACTTTTTTGTGTGCTTGGCACTGTTATAATGTACAAATACTAACTTCGTATTATTCACAAAAGCCCTATGTAGGCACTATAACTTTATTATTTAAAGGTAAGGAAATTGAGGCCTAGAAAAGTTAAATAACTTATCTAGTATCACAGTTATTATTTTTTTAAATATTTTATTGATTTTTACAGAGAGGAAGAAAGAGGGATAGAGAGTTAGAAACATCAATGAGAGAATCATTGATTGGATGCCTCTTGCACACCCCCTATTGGGGATGTGCCCGCAACCAATGTACATGCCCTTGGATCGGAATCGAACCTGGAACCATTCAGTTTGCAGGCTGACTTTCTATCCACTGAGCCAAACCGGTCAGGGCCACAGTTATTATTAAATGGAGAGCACAGATGTAAAACCAGGCAGTCTGCACTAACAAGTGGCCCTATTTTGTTCTCAGAAGCTTCTCAAAAATTTTCAAGAACTTCTCAATTGAAAAGCCTATATGTAAAATGAAAAGTAGAATTCTTTCTCACTTTACTCTAATTGTATTCATTATTACTTTAGTTCTAGGGACTGGGCAACTAATCGTTATATATTAGCTGTGTTTATAGGAAAATGCATAATAAGAAACCAGTTTATAAATATACTTCCAAAACAAAAGAATGCAAATTGTATATTCCGTCTGAAGTAAAAAGAGGGAGACACTAAAAAGATGTGAAAAGTAATGAGAAGAAAAGAAAAAAGAGAGAGAAAAAAGGTTTATTTGCTGATTTCATAGAATAGTATAGACCAAAGCCTTACTCTTAAGGAAAAAATGTTTTCACCTGAGTGTAAAAATGAAGAGGGCATATAAGTTATGGAAAATAACATGAGCAAAGACGCAATGCTTATTGACCTATCTTGAGAAACGAGTTTAAAATTAAGTCTGGACAAACAAACAAAATTAGTGGATAACCTAAGGATGGACAAGATTGTTTCAAATTATAAAATGTCTTAAATATGGGCCTACATAGCTTGCACTTAATTCTGTACATATTGAAGGTAGTGTCCCATGGGACTGTTTTGTAAGTCATTTAAAGGTAGAGAGTCTGAGTATAGTTAGAAGTAAGTCATGCAGGGCTTTAGTAAAGGGTGCTGTTTTGCAGAATAAGAAAGGAAAATCCATGTCATTATTTACAATGGGACTTAGTGACTGGGTTACTTAAAAGAATAAGGTTTGTTATCAAGTGTGGGGATATAAAGAATTTCGCAAATTTCTCTTTTAAAATGTAACTCCAAACATTAACAAAATATGGGAAATCCAACAGATTCACTGCTTTTCAAAGGGAAGGTTCATTAGTGAATGTAGTGTCAGTGCATTTTAGATGATGACAGAACAAGCAATTGCAATTATCTGATAATAAAATGATAAATATTTATACCACCAATGTAGCTTTATTTTGTCTGATTTAAATATAGGTTAACAGGAAAGGTGTCACAAAAATCAACAAAGAAAAGACAACGTTCAAGCAAACAAGGTAGGGATTGCCTTCAACCCTATATGAAGAAAAATTAAAATTGAGCACATACTAAACAAGACTAAAACATTTATTTATATACCTGTGTTGGATCATACATGTAATTTAGGGAACAAGACTAAGCTAATAAAGGAGAGGTGGTGGTTTCAGATTATGCAGTTCATTAAGTAAGGCCTAAAGAGGTTAAACTTTACTCACCAAGTATTGAAGGGTAGTGTTCTGTAAAATGTTTTTTCAATGATGTAAAGGGTAAGGAGATTCTGAGTACAGTTAGAAGCTATAAGTCAGCCAGGGCTTAGAAGAGTGATGGTTTTACATAATAAAAAAAGTAAAATTCATATTTTATAAGATATTACTTAAAGAATTGATGGGACTTAGTGACTGGTTTTACTAAAAACAGCATAAAAGAATAGGATATGTAATTAGATTGAGTTTATTAAATGTGTGGACTTTAAAGACCAGTCACATTTCAAAATTGGTTAAAAAGATATAAATTGCCAACTTATATTACTAAGTGGGAGATTAGTCATAGACAAACACATATTATAAATATACCAGTGTTTCATAAAAGGATGTTTTAATACTATACTATATAAAGAATATGATTTCAAAATAAAGCCTAGCTCTATGAACTGAATTGTATTTATAAAAATCTCACTATATTATTTATATTTTTCTTATTTTGACATGAAGTGGCACCAGTGGACTTGTTGACCATCTCTTGTTTGATTCAATGCTGTAAGATTTTCAGTTTATGATAAGCTTCATTTTCTTCCATTTTTATTTTATTTTATTTTATGAAGGAGAATGAATAATATAAAATAAAAAAAGATATACATCTTCAGTTCTGTCTCACTTTATTTTGCTTTTTTAAAAACATTTTTATAAGATAAGCCACTCTTTTTTAATATATATATATATTTATTTAACATATTTTTATTGATTTCAGAGAGGAAGGAAGAGATAGAAATAGAAACATCAGTGATGAGAGAGAATCACTGATTGGCTGCCTCCTGCACACCTCCTCCTGGGGATCAAGCCCACAACCCAAGCCTGAAACCTAAGCATGTGACCTCCTGGTTCATAGTAGATGCTCAACCAAAGAGCCACAGTAGCCAGGCTAAACACAGTTTTTATTGATCTTTAGAGGGAGAGGGAGAGAGACATCTATCGGCTGCCTCCTACACACCCCTGTCAAGGATTGAGTCTGAAAACCCAGTCTGAGCCCGCAATCTGGGCATGTGCCTTGACTAGAAATTGAATTGGCAATCTTTCAGTGCCTGAGAAGATGCCCAGCAACTGAGCCACACCGGTAGGTCAGTTTGTATCTTTAAATACAGCATTTTAGCCAGGCTAGAGTGGCTCGGTTGAGCATTGTCCTGTGCAAAGAATGGTTGTCAATTCATTCCTGGTCAAGTATGCCTGAGTTGCGGGTTCTGTCTGTAGTTGGGGCATGTGCAGAAGGCAGCCAATTGATGGCTTGCTCTCTCTCGCTCTCTCTCGCTTTCTCCCCCTCCCTCCCTCCCTCCCTCCTTCCCTTCCTCCCTCCCTCCCTTCTTTCCTTCCTTCCTTCCTCCCTCCCTCCCTCCCTCCCTCTTTCCCTTCATATCTCTAAGCATGTACTCGGATGATAATTTTTTAAAAAAAGATAAAAATGGCATTTTATTTCCTGGCACATATGACTCTGAATAGTTATGTAGGGGTATAAAGATGAATAGAAATGTCAGAAGGTTAACATAAACCAGTTCTATAATTATCTTGCTCTTGATAACTTCTTATAGGTGGTATTTGCCACTCAAAGGATCAAACTTTGTTTCACTTAGCAGGAAACTGAATTATAACATAAGGTTAACAAAGGGTGCTATCTTTACGGAAGAATATTCTCTAAGAGAATATATAAAAGGACAGATGATGCAAGCAACTGTCCGTCTATAAGGTCAAGGCATCACTGAAACCTCATTGGAAATGTGATAAGATCAAAATTGAACCTTTTGGAAACCGGGTCAAAGTATTGAAAGGGGTTGGACGACGATCTAGGTTGTCGTTAAAGTGCCTGTAGTAAGTAAAATGTGGAGCTTTTAGTTTCATGAGTGGAATCATAAATTCAAGGCCAAAGATTAATTTCTCTTGATTCTGGAGGAATAGTCACATTTTTTTCTTTTCAACATGATCTTTTCCAGATGTGATTAAAAAAACTTGATGAGACACCAAATAATTATATCTATAATAACCTGTGGGACTGTATTAACTGTTTGGCTCTAACATTCCTATATTAGATTCTTCCTTCAGCCTACTTGAAGCTGTAATTTATGTAGGAATGCGAAGGATATTGGCAAGGAATTTTGGAGGTGTGCTTTTCCTATTCTCCATCTTGAACAAACTATCTTAGCAGTTAATGATAACGGGAGATCTTGGGGGCCAGGGCACATCTGGCCAGTTATATATAACCACATGTAAATAAAGAGGATTGTCAATAGATTGGAGGTATATGAATTAGAAACTACACTAAAATAAAATGAATACTTTTCTGAAAGCCTCAATCAGGAAGTGTCCAAAGCATAAAATAATTCTTTACAATATTGGAAGCACAGTATATTTTCAAAATATATATTTGAAATGTGGGATATCTAGATTCAAACCAAGGTAGTAAACTGGGGAGATATGTTACTTGTATACAGCCAATAGAAAAAGTGTTAATCTGAAGAATCTCTTCTCCTGAATAAAAATTTCAAACATATTTATATTAGAATTTCGCAGCTGTATATTTAAAATTGTTTTTATGTATATGTTACACTTAATAGGGTCACAAGATCTCATCCCGAAAGTGGAAGTGAAACAGGACCAAGTTCATCTGACAACCAAAGAAACCGTGGATCTCCAAAAAAGGTTGAAATGCAGAGATCACTTCCGGGCTCACCTTTATCTTTAAAGAACTTAAAAGACCCTGGCGTGTTGAAGTCAGAGGGAACAATAGGTTTAACCAATATTTCATCTGCTACTTCGGAAGATTTCACTGGACCACAGGAAAATGTAACTAGCGTGAAGAAGAGAGATGTGACTTTTAGGGCTGCTGAAACAAAAAGCGATAAGAAAGAAGGTTCTGTGGTAATATGTGACCAGGAAAGTGTAGAGGGCACCTTTTCCAAAGACCACGAGACACGTTCACAGGAATCACTTACCAATCCCCCAGGTCCCTCAGACATAAAACCAGGGACTGATGCTGCCGCTCTTCTGCCTAAGGCATCAGCGCCCTCCACGTCTGTTGTCTGTTTGGCGAGGGATACCCGTGCCAGTTTAGAAACGAATGACACTGTTTCTGACCTTCAAGATAATGGAACATTAAATTCATCTATTACAAATTCTACAGGCACTAATCCTCCAGAACCTCTATTTACCCGGGACAAAATACCTGTCCCACCAATCAATGAAACACAACCTGCAAAAACTGAGTCAAAAGAAAAACGTATGAAAGATACATTGAATCCCAGTACTGCACCTGTTGAAACATCTGCGAACATAAGCCTTAATGTCAGTCAAACAGCAGAATGCTTTTTTTCTGAACAACAGAATAATGAAAGTTCCAAAGTCCTAACGCAGAATGCTGCCCGATACCAGCATGAGCTGCCGCAGTCCTCGCGCACCCCAATATATAATTCTTCTGAACACTCGCTCGGAACTTTAAATCCTTCCTATGCTTGGTGCGTTTATCATTACAGCAGCAGCAACGGCAGTTCCATTACCCAGACATACCAGGGCATAACGTCACTTGAAGTACAGCCCTTTCCTTCTGAGATGTTGACTGCAGTTCCAAGTACTGTCCAAAATACGCATTCTAACCTTTTGTATTCTCAATATTTTGGCTGCTTTGCTGGGGGGCCGCAAGCACTGAGCTTAATGCCAGCAAATACGTATTTCCCATCTCAACTGCCTATTTCTTACACGGTCCAGCAGCCAGCTTTTTCACAGTATGCTTCCTTTCAGCCGTTACCACAAGCCGCATACTCTTACCCTTCTGTTTCAGGTGTGCTTCCACAAGTTCCTTGGACTTATGGTGAGTTTCACAAGTGTTAATGCTTGCTTCATTGAGTTTCCACTTTTATCTTTGTATGTTTACAGAATGGAACTTACAGCAAGTAGTGATACATAGCAGTCATTTTTCTGTGCAGAGGGTAGAATTGTTCAAATGCCAGAGTTAAATTATGTTGTCAGTTGAAAATCTAGTTGCCAAAAGATGGAAGAAGGAGAATTGTTAATCTCATTAATATATTCTTCAACAAAACCCAATTTATCATTAAGAAAAGTATAGTTAACTCATACCATGAAATGTGTTGTAACCGTTAAAGGGCTTATTAAAGTTTTTTTTAATATATTTTATTGATTTTTTTACAGAGAGGAAGGGAGAGGAATAGAGAGTTAGAAACATCGATGTGAGAGAGACATCAATCAGCTGCCTCCTGCACGCCCCCTACTGAAGGTGTCCCCGCAACCAAGGTACATGCCCCTGATCGGAACCGAACCTGGGACCCTTCAGTCCACAGGCCGACGCTCTGTCCACTGAGCCACGCCGGTTTTGACTAATGATAGTTTTTAGAACTGTGTCATAAATTGACCTATACAACCAAAGAAATGCATGTAAATGAAGTACACCAACATTTCAACTTGTCTGTCACAGAGTGATAAAATTTGAAGTGTATGGAAAGTGTTTTCCTGTGTTTTTCCATGGGGAACACACATTTTAATAAGTGGAGGAAAACAGACTAAATCCAAGGTGGAAAAAGAAACTTCAATCAGATAAAGCAGTCTTTCTCTTTCTGTCTATATTCTAATATACCATCTTGGCAAAAGTGAAAATGGAGTTAATTGAGATGTGTTGATAGAACAGCTTGGTAGTTTGCCACTATCACTTGAAAAATGTTTTCTTAAATTCAATTCTATTTGAAAAATATCATGATTATGATATAGGTTTTTTAAATTAAATTGAAATATATATTTACCAGAGTTAAACAAAAGTTTAAGACAATAATTCTGCAAAAACTAGTTATCCACTAACCCAAATATTTTACCATTAGAGGTAAAATGTATTTTTATTTTTTAGTAAATCTTTATTGTTCAGATTATTACAATTGTTCCTCTTTTTTCCTCTCATAACTCCCCTCCACCTGGTTCCCACCCCACCCTCTGCCCTTACCTCCTCCCCATTGTCCTCATCCATAGGTATATGATTTTTGTCCAATCTCTTCCTGCACTCCCCCCTCACCTCTTTCCCCTGAAAATTGTCAGTCCATTCTTTTTCTATGCCCCTGATTCTATTATATTCACCAGTTTATTCTGTTCATCAGATTTTTTTATTCACTTGATTTTTAGATTCACTTGTTGATAGATATGTATTTGTTGTTCCTAATTTTTATCTTTACCTTTTTCTTCTTCCTCCTCTTCTTAAAGAATACCTTTCAGCATTTCATATAATACTGGTTTGGTGCTGATGAACTCCTTTAAGTTTTTTCTTATCTGTGAAGCTCTTTATCTGACCTTTAATTCTGAATGATAGCTTTGCTGGGTAGAGCAATCTTATTTGTAGATTCTTGCTATTCATCACTTTAAATATTTCTTGCCACTCCCATATGGCCTGCATAGTTTCTGTTGAGAAATCAGCTGACAGTCATATGGGTACTCCTTTGTAGGTAACTATTTTTCTCTTGCTGCTTTTAATATTTTCTCTTTGTCTTTTGCTCTTGGCATTTTAATTGTGATGTGTCTTGGTGTGTTCTTCTTTGGATTCCTTTTGTTTGGGGTTCTGTGTGCTTCCTGAACTTGTAAGTCTATTTCTTTCACCAAGTGGGGGAAGTTTTCAGTCATTATTTCTTCAAATAGGTTTTTACTCCCTCTCTTCTTCTGGCACACTTGGATGTTGGTATACTTGAAGTTGTCCAAGAGGCTCCTTACAATACCTTCATATTTTTGGATTCTTTTTTCTTTTTCTTTTCCAGTTGGGTGCTTTTTGCTTCTTTGTATTTCAAATCTTTGACTTGATTCTTGCGATCCTCTAGTCTGCTGTTAGGTTTCTATATAATATTCTTTATTTCAGTCAGTGTATGCTTAATTTCTAGTTGGTCCTTTTTGATATACTCAAGGGTTTGGCTAAATTTATTGGCCTTTTCTAGAAAATTCTTGAAAAAATCTTATAATTGTGGTTTTGAACTCTATATCCAGTCATTTGCTTTCCTCCATTTCTTTCATTTGTGACCTGTTTCTTTGTCTCCACATTTTGGCTGCTTTCCTGAGTTGATAGAATTGCTTTATGTGTTAAGTGTCCTATATGGCCCAGTGACTCAGCCTTCCCAGTTATCTGAGGTGGACACGCTTGGTCCACCCCTTTGTGGGCTGTGTGCATAGTCTTGTTGTAGTTAAGCCTTGATTGTTGTTGGTATCACTGGGAGGAATTGACCTCCAGGCCAATTGGCTGAGAGGATCAGCTGTGTCTACACTGGGAGAACTTCTGTGCTGGAGACACCCTTATGAGACAAGACTTGCAAAAGCCTCAGTGTTCAGCTTGAGTGGGGTGGTATCTCAGGGCAGAGCAGACAATGGCTTCCCATCAGCCCTGCCCTAACAGGCCCCCCGAGTCTCAGTGTCCTGCAGTAATTGCTGCAATCATCTCTGAGAGAATGCCACCCTCGAGTTTCCCCCACTGCCAGGCAGTCAGGAGCTTTTGTCTCCCTGCCGATTTAGAAAGCCAGCCATGTACTCAGTTGCCAGCCCTCTCCACACACGCCTCCGTACCTCTGCCTCCTGCAGCTCCTCTGAGTCTCAGTGTGCTTTTCTCTTTCCTTCTAGTTGAAGAGTTTCCACTCAGCCAGCCTTCCTGTGGTTCTTGATGAGGTCCATTTTGTCTTTTAGTTGTAGTTTTGAAATTGTTGTGTAAGGCAGCAGTTTAGGTGTTTACCTATGCTACCATCTTGGTTTCTTCAGTAAAATGTATTTTTAATAAAATTAATCTCTTAGTGTGTTAAACAGAGAAATGTAAGAGAATATCTTCTAAATTCAAAGATTGTTTCTCTGTCCTGCATTTTCTTATAAGTTAATAAGTAGGAAAAAAAACTAATTGAATTAATTCATTTCATTTGTCTGATTTGGCCAAATAGTAGCCTATTAACAATTCTATTTCTAATTAAGAAATCTGATCAGGACATCATAGGGGAAATTGTCAATATTGTAATAACTATGAATGGTAACAGATGATTACTAGACTTACCATGATCACTTCATAAGGTGTATAAATGTCTTAGCCCTATATTCTAAACCTGAAATTAATACTTTATGTCAACTATAATTTAAAAATGAATTTAAAAATAAAGGAAAAAGAAAAAACCTCTGACTTAAGGGAGTTTCACAAACAAACAAGAAAAGAAATTTGATCACTGGAGCACCTCTGCATTGGAGTTGGCCCTGGCACCTAACACCTATAGGATAAAATTCAAATTAGCTCGGAGTGCAGGACCCTTCGCAGCCCTGGCTCTACAGTACAGCCTCATCTCCTACCACTTCTATCTCTGAATGCGAGCTAGTACTGAACTCCTCACTGTTCTCCCGTGACATTTCCTCATGTACTTTTTGTGTACACGTCTCACATGGTAAGACATGTGATGTATAGTGTTGTAATTATAGATGTATCTTTCCCTTCCCTCTCTACCCCACCAAATGAATTGAAAAAGTACTGGCAATTTTTCACCAAAAACCAGAACCTGAAAAAAAATCTGAAGGAAGGGAGAAAGAAACAGGAGTGGGGCTGGGGGAGTGTGTATCCTTTTTTGGCTAATTTGACACATTGCATAAAATTGGATTTGATTGCTGCTGCTGTCATGATAAACACACCAAGCATGGATATGGCAAACCTATGAATTAAAGTAGACATCTTGAATGTCATTGTCTCATAAAGTTTCTCGTAGTTTGAGCTTTCTTGCGTTCTTGGCTAATTAAGCTCTTTGTGATGCTAAAAAAGATCTCTCTGGCATCAAGTCCTGCTTTCAGTCTCAAACTTTTTAATTGTTACCTCTTTGGTTATGTTAGTCAAGTAAAAATAAATGATTATCTACTTATAGTATCCAAAAGTAACTCTAAAAATATCAGGAGGCAATATTAGCACGACACTTAGTTTTCTGAGTGCAGATAATCCCACACTGATAGAAACTACGCATTTCTAAAGGTAAGAAAATCCCTGTGACCCACTTGCGGTTTTGTTTTGTTCATAATACTTGAGTTCAACACCATAAATGGAGCTAAAGGGAGGGACTAAGTGAGCCCTGTGTGCCAGACGCATTACATTCCTTTATTCCATTTAATTCTAAACAAGATACCTGAGGAAGATGTAGATGCTATTCTTTTGCAGATGAAGAAACTTCTCCTTGGGGAGCCTTAAAACACTTTGTCAGATCCCATCCCCAGTAAAGGGCAAATGTGCAGTTTGAACTTGGGCTCTAGCCTAACTCGTGTCTTTCCACTGTGCTGTTCTGTGCCGTTTAGTCTGCATTGTTAACTTATCTCGAATCTTTATGGGTTTTTATCTTCCAGTTCCATGGCAACAACAAGAACCCTTCCAGCAAGGACTTTGAAACAGACTTCTGTCTACTGAAATAAAGGAGATTTACAAGTTTTTCCACGTGTATTTTACTTATGTACTTTTATGTTAACATTTTAAATATATGTAAGGGTGCTAGGAAATATAAGTCATGTAGCCTTTATAAAATGGTTAAATGCGACATATGCAATGGGAAAAAAAATTCTCATATCCAAAATAACCAGAATTATTCCCATGCTGCTATTTTAGTTAACACCGTACTAGGCTATTTTCACTACCCACCTAGCTATCAAAAACATTAACAGTGTTTTTTTTGAAACTTATGTTTTGAAATGTTGCTGTACAGCTGTTACATAAAGATTTTCTTTGAGATTATGCTAATGGAATAGGAGTTAAATATAACATTTACTATGATTAAGGTTAAGCAAAAAGTAGTAAAATCTTTTAAGAATTTTGTTTCTGATATTTTTGGTACATTGTTTAAGGTAGTGTTATGCCATTTAACTTAGATTAAAATAGGATTTTTTTTTTACTTGAGGTGGTTGTCAAAACAATAGTTTTATAATTCTTGACATTTTATGTAATTTATAATTTTATAATCTAACATAAAAATTCCTTTAATTTCAATATTTTCTCGTTTTTACTTATAAAATATAATAGTTTTGCATATTTTCAGTGTTTGTCTTTGAGATTTCTAAGATTTGTTTGAAGCAGGTTTATTTTGTTATATTGAAACTCACCACATTTTATACCTTTTTCCATAAAAGCCCTTCCCACGATATTATATTTTTTGTACTTGTATTTCATAATTTAAACAGTTTTAAATTTTGAAACAATGTCTTTGTTTAGCTTATGCCATTAGGTTAGTGGCATTTTAATAATTTAAATAATGAAGCACAAATATAAGTTCTTTTATTTTTTTTCAACATTCCACAAAAGTAAAAAATGCCTTCATAATTATTGTAGAACAACTGGGGGGTAGTATATAACTATGGTCTTTAGCAATCTTTCTATAAGACCCCAGTCAGAAAGTCAGAAAGATACCTCACAGCTTGACAAACTTTTCTCAAATGCTAGTGAGTCCTAAAAATATGGTAATAGGTTTGCATTGGCTAAATCTAAAGAGGTAGCTAACCTTCTGTTTTCTGTCAAACTTTGTAAGTTAGCAACTTATGTTACCTACATAACAGTTCTCCAAAGAGAGTGTAATTCGGCATATTTCTTGTAATGTTTCACTCTAGAAGAAAACTAAGAACTCCCAGAATAAGCCTTAGTCACATTAACCAGAGAGCATTGAATGTAGAATACTTAAAGTTCTCTAACAAAATATCTTTAAAAGAGGAAAGCCAAGCAAAGAACTACAATGTAGAGAAAGGAATTTGAAAAAAGACTGTAGAATTAAAGCAATAATTATCAAGGTGACATCTCTTTTGTCCATCTACTTGTTTCATTTGAAAATAGTTTGTAAAAATCAGAACTCCGGAACAGGTGTTAAAGCAATAATATTACTTGTTATTCAAAAAATGACTTTGCCTCAGCCATTTGATATGCTTAGTTATAAAAATGTTACACATTTATTATTAAAAATACTACTTTTAGTTAAATAGTCTAAATAAGGGTGCTTTAAACAACCTTCAGATTCTGTTGGTACTATATTTGTGATATTTTTATTTCATAAGTTTGAATGTCTTCAAAAAAAAGAAAATGGAAACAATCTTATCTGACTATTCAGTTATATTTAGAAATCTGTACTTTGAAACAAAACATGAAAAAAATGTGTTTTTCTCTCAAGGATGTGTTTTGGTTCTAACTGTAAAAATAGAACAAATTAAAATTTGAGCTAGCATTATAAACAAAAAAATCTCTGGCTGTTTGTAAATATTGTTTAGAACTTAAAAATTATCTGAATAAATTGAATTCAGGGTTTGTTTGCTTTTTTAGTTTCAGAGGGTATTTTTTTCTTTTTGTGTTTCTTGAAGAATAAGCAAATATGTGGATGGTCCTTGAATACGTACCCATTACATGAACACCAACCCACAAGAACGGACTTACAGGCTAACTAAACTACAGGAGCTCTCCTTCCCCTCTAGATGCTTTGCCTTCATCTCCTCCCTTCCTTCCCCCCTCATGTTTACAACCTTCATTACTGCCTGGAGTGTCATAGGACAAGCCAAGTCCCTGACTTCAGCGCAGTTCTCATTGCAGCCAAGAGACAGGAGTGAGAAACTAATGTAAGTAATTTATTTCACATCATGAGAAGTGATGTATAGCCACCAAAACCAAGCAGTGGAACACACGGCGACTAGATGATACATAAGTTGAGATGTTCAGGCAAGGCCTTTTTGGAGGAGGTAATCAATCTTAACTTTCGTCTTTGTATACTTTAATTATATTACTCTGCCTTCTGTTAATATGCATAATGTAAAATGCCTCTAAAACTTGAGTTTTGGATCTAGCAAAAACATAAGGCTATGCTCTCATTTTCCTAATAAGATTCCCCAAAGAAAAGAGTTTTGGTAAAAAAAAAAAAAAATCTATAAGCTTTTAGAAACACAGATAAATATTTAAATACCAAGTGTATGTTATATTAAATATCTTTTAAGCTTTCATTCATTTTGTAGAACAAATTCAGTGTCCTTTCATACACCTTTGAGATCAATGTTTGTGTATGTGACAGTGTACCAAAACATATCATCCTCACTTCTAAGTCATTTGAAATACATGCTCTTAAGATGTGTATATACATTCAAAATTATTTGTGATTCAGGGCATTTCAGGCTAATTTCTTCCCCAAAGACATTCCCTAAAGTAGTGAATTTCAAGTAGAGTAAAGTTACATACTCTTTTCAGTGGAGTTAAGTTTGGGGAGCAGGAGGGAATAACTTACGTTCAGGCATATTAAATCTTTTTCTACAGGCATAGTTAGATTTTAATTCATATGATATTTCTTGAGTCAAATTCATATAATATTAATATTTCAGCCAGTTTAAAGGATAAATCCCCAGTGATTCATGCAGCTTGAAAAACAGGATTGTGGAGGAAGAAAGAACTTTTATACAACAGATTTTTTAATTAGTTCTAATGAATACAATTCTGAGAGCAATGACTGCAAATGCAGTTGCTAATGAAAAGGAACTGAGAAGGTAAGGGGGTGTTGATTAGTAATGCAATGTGGAAAAATAATTTTTTAAGATTAAAACAGGAAATTTTATTTTGTAAGGAGATAAAGCCTTTTTATTTTGAGGGTATAAGTTCTGCCTTCTGCTTTATTATTTCTGAATTTCATAACTATTGAAGAATCCCTCTGGGATTTGTTAGAAGTCTCAGTTGAACCATCCTGTAGAACAGTTTGTCTCAAAATACACTGCATTACAATTTGTTGTCACAGGAAACTGCATTTATCATCGGATTTATAACTCATTTTAAAATCTATTTTCCTTTATTGGGTAAGAATAATTTAGGTCTATGACAGAGTTGTTTCTTTTTTTTTTTAATGTTAGAATCTGTTTTGAGGAAGCTGGTCTAGTCAACTTATTGTTTGGTTAATTAAAGATTGTTTTTACATTTAGCAATTGAACATCTGACTTGTTCTGAAAGTATGCTGTTTGTGTATGCATCAACTAATCTTGATATTCTCATAAATTCACTCATCCAGAAGGGTCTTTAAGATATTTTTGTACCTCAAATCATCTTTGTGAACTTCATTTAATAGTTTCCCATATTGTGCGTTTGAAAAGAATGTAAGACCTGTCTTAAATCTCTTCATACATGTTACTTGCATTTATTTGTTTTTGTTTTTAATCCTCACCCGAGGATTTTTTTTCCCCACTGATTTTTAGAAAGAGTGGAATGGACAGGGAGAGACAGAGAGAGAAACAACGTGGGAGAGAGGGTTACTGATTGGTTGCCTCCCACCTGCACTCCCACCAGTCTGCGACCCTTCAGTCCCCAGGCCAGCTAACCACTGAGCAATTGGCTAGGGCTTGCTTGCACTTTTAATTCCAAACATCAGTTTGTGTACCTGTTACATAATCCCTTCTTCTGAAATGTGAATGTGCAAAGAGAATGCAGTAATTTGAGATGTTTGCATGTTTGAGTAAGAAACAATTGCTCTATGTGCATACAAATCATTCTGGTTCTTCAGCTAAGATTATTTTAGTTACATTAAGAAGTGCATGTATTTTATTGGGAGTTATGCTAAATCAAGTAACTAATGACTCCTAATCCACGATTCCCAACCAAGGCGTTTTGAAACCAGGCCTGAATATTAATGAAAACATCACTTTCCTCAAAATGGACTCTGTCTTCACTTTTTCTCCTCAAATGTTCTGCTGGTTATTGTGCTCCCTAGTATGGAGTCAGGCTCTCTACCTTTCTTCTGTCCTTATTATTTTGAAAATTATCCCAAGGCCACTTCTGTGACAATTTCCTAGAGCTAGACCCACCCTCTTAATCTCTCACCCCTCTTAACCTTGTTCACAGCTCAGCAATACAAAATAAAACAATGTTTCAAATATGCCACATTGAAAAAGCCCACATAGAACTTGCTGAGTCAGCTATATTACTTTTGGCTTTTCCATCAATTGTTCAAGGTAAAATATTAGGACAGACTAAAAACCAATTTTCTTACTCTGCTTTCTGGCTTCTTGATCCAGAAACGTACAGTAATAAAAAGTTTCTCCATTGTAACCCTGATAATATCCATCAAAGGGAAAAATAAAAATAATCTGTAGTGAATGATATCAGGATTGGTTTTTTTTTGGATATAACCCTCAGACCCTATATAATTTTCACCCATCTACCCTAATCATGGGCCTTACTGCCAAAGGATCCAGTGGCTCAGTTGGGTGTCATTCCAGACATCAAAAGGTGTTTGGTTCGAGTTCAGTCAGGGCACATGCCCAGGTTTAAAATTCAATCCCTGGTACGGGGTATATAGGGCGCAGCCAATGGGTGTTTCACTCTTACATCAATGTTTCTCCTTCTCCCCCTCTCTCTAAAAATCAATTTAAAAACCTTTTTTTAAAAAAAATACATCTCTGCTACAGACTTAGGGAATTATTCACAATTAAGCTAGTCCTAGTAATCTAACTTTGAGGAAAAATGGAAAAAAGCAAAAATGCAAATTTAAAATACACAGATATCATTTCTCACCTATCATATTGGCGTAATTTTACATTTGGCTGTGTACTCTGTTGGAGAAGTTATGGGAAAACAGACACGTGCATAAATTGCTTATGGGAATGTTAAATTCTGCAATGTCAATAGAGCTGAAGTTGTCGATATCTACTGAAACTACATGTCTTTACTCTCTGACCCAATACCCCTACTTCTAGGAATTTATCCTGATGACAAATCTCCAATATAAAAATATAAATATATTACTGATGATTGCAAAATGTTGGAAATTACCTAAGGGCCCAAACATTTAGCTATAAGTGAGTAAATTATACTAGTAGAGAACAATGCATTTCTCTAAAAAGAATGACAGTCTATGAATCAATAAGGACAATATATGAATCAATGAACTATGCAGTTCTCTAAACAGAATGAGGACAATCTATGAATCAATAAAGTGTTTTCTGTGAAATATTTGACTGAAAAGAATACATATGTTACTTTTTACATATGATAGAAAAGGAAATGTGCATATTTTTGCATAAAAGAACAGGAAAACAAAAAAATGGAAGTTGGTTACAAAGTAGAGGATAAGGGGAAGAATAACATTTTTCTGAATTTGCTTTTTTTGATAAATTTTACTTTTGGGAGCTTAGGTACTATTCTACATTATCAAGAAGAACATTAAATTCATAAGGATGGGAGTAACTTAAGCTACATGCAAGCAGAAATGTAATTAACTATTAGCTGAATACCATCATTAAAGCGAATACTATGAACTGAAGACTGAGGAGAGAACAAACTAAACTAACCTGAACACAGTATTTTGCTATAAATTCTCATTTTAAGGGGACTTGATTGAATCTAAAATGTCATTAATTGTAAGAGGGAACTCAATATCAGAGATGTCAAAGTGTGAACAAAGATAATTCCATTTATCTTAGAATTAATGGAATATGATATGGGAAAATGCAAATTAGAATTAAGTCAGTAATCCAGATAATTCAAGAGTATTAAGAGTATGTACCAAATGCTTCTTTGGGGTGTCAGGCTAAGGTGTATGTGAGGCTGAGGTTTATGATAAACTTAGAGGCCTGGTGCATGAAAATTCAGCCCGGCCTGTCCCCTCTCACAGTCCAGAAACCCTCAGGGACAAGAGGCAACCCAGCAATCAGGGGAAGGAGATGCCCCAGTATAACTTTGCTGCTGCCACTGCTGGCAGTGCCCTGTGACCTGAGCCTCGGGCAGCGCTGGGCGGCTGGTAAACCACCATCTGAGGCGTACCTGTGCCTTGAGCATCAGCTGGGCAGCTGCCATCCAAGGTTTGCCTGTACTTTTGGCCAGCCCTGGGCAGCTGGGGGGCTGAGGAGACTGGGGGACTCTGGAGGCAGGCACCCCAGCAGGGTTAAGGGGATTGGGCACCTCCATCTTTGAGGGCAGGGTAGTCAATTAGCATATTCCCTCCATATAGGCTGTGGGCTCTGCCATCCTTGAGGGTGGGGCATTCAATTAGCATATTCCTTCCTTATTGGCTGTGGGCACTGCTATCTTTGTGACAGTGTGAAGGTCAATTAGCATATTCCCTCTATTAGACAGGATAATATATAAAGGCATATATACATTATGGGGAAATGGCAATTTTTGTACATATGCCTTTATATATTACTAGAGGCCCGGTGCAGGAAATTCATGCACTGGGGGGGAGGGTCCCTCAGCCCGGCCTGTGCTCTCTCACAGTCCAAGACCCTTCTCACAGTTCAGGACCCCTCCCTCCTTACTGCCCGCCTGCTCGCTGCTCCTCACTGCTCCTTAGCACGGCTGTGGAGGCAGGAGAGGCTCCTGCTACCACAGCTGTGCTTGCCAGCCATGAGCCCGGCTTCTGGCTGAGTGGCGCTCCCCCTGTGGGAGTGCCTTGACCACCATGGGGCAGCTCCTTCATTAAGTGTCTGCCCCCTCATGGTCAGTGTGCATCATAGCGGCTGGTCATTCTGCCGTTGGGTCGATTTGCATATGAAGGTTTTATTATATAGGCTTTATCAGAAACAGCCTGAAAATTATTGACAGGACTGATGTCAGTAGGACATACAGATCGGAGAGCTACCAGGTTTCATTTCCCACCTTCAACTGAGTGACCTTTTGCCAGTCACTATCCTCTCTACCTGAGTATCAGATGATTCACTGGAACAATAATAATAGCACCTACTTCCTAAGGCTGTAATGAAGGGAATAAATGAGGCCCTTGGAAAATACCATCCTCGTTTTCATTCTGAGCTTTCCAGGGTTAGCGGAAATTCAGCCTCCTTGCTAGACAGCCTCTTCAGCGACTGCACTATCTACCGCAATTATACAGATCCCCTTCTCTCCCCTATGTTTCACCCCTTCTCATGTTCTGTTCTTCAGGTGGTTTGCTACCATTTACAAATCACTTGAGAGCAGTCTTACGTCCCACCCTCTGACCTATTCCTGTTGACAGGAGTATTTAGAGCTTTCCACACAGACCATGGCTTCCACCTATTTGTCCTCTGCCACAAGATAAAACAAAAATTCCTTGGAACTTTTTCCCCCTACTCCCGGCAACTTCACCTAGGCAGAAGGATCAAAATTCAGTTCAAACCCACCTTTATAAAGCTCTCTGTAACTTATCCCTCCTGTGGCCTAGGAGGGAGAAGGCAGCTAACATCTTGCTCCCAAACTGTACTCTTGCAGCCTCTTGTAAAATTTAATCTTCAGCCGAAACCGGTTTGGCTCAGTGGATAGAGCCTCAGCCTGCGGACTGAAAGGTCCCAGGTTCGATTCCAGTCAAGGGCATGTACCTTGGTTGTGGGCACATCCCCAGTGGGGGGCGTGCAGGAGGCAGCTGATGGCTGTTTCTCTCTCCGATGTTTCTGACTCCCTATCCCTCTCCCTTCCTCTCTGTAAAAATATCAATAAAACATATTTCTTTAAAAGTTTAATCTTCACAACCTGAAAAAGTAGGCCTATGAGCCCGTTTAGCAGATAAGAAATCCAAGAATCAGTGATTCTGGTGATTGCCCAACTCGGCTAGGAAATTGGCAAAGCCAAGATGGGTACCCTGGCCTTCCCACACAGGATGTTGGTTGCCTCTTGTGTTCAGCGACATAGATGGTTGCTTGGAAGCTGTTCTTCAATGAATCTGACAGCAGGGCCAAACTGATGCATATTTGAATGAGCAGCTTATTAGAACACTGCGTAACCACTGCGGGGTGCGCAGTGAAGAACGCTGGAGCTAGGAGAGAGACACGGGCTGATAAAATGCAGAGCAATCATCAGGGGGGATCTGAGATGTTAGAGCCCCACACAGCTCGTTCGTGGCAGACATAAGGCTAGAAAGAATTCATTGATCCACTCAATAACTATTGAAGGTTTGCTCAGAGGGCTAGCCAGAGGAGGCAATCAATGTCTTGGAGGAAAGGCACCAGCCTTCCCCGTCCCTCTCCAGACCGCTGAGGAAGCAGGCAGGAGACTAAGGTGGGGGACAAGGTTCCCAGGAAAAGGGGTGTGAAGAAAGAACCAGGGGAGAGCTGGGGGGAGGAGAGAGAAGAAGGGAAGGGAAGAGAGGGAGGAAGCAGCGCGCTCCTCGGCCCGTTCCTCCTCCGAGCCGCGCGGGGGCGCTGCGTCCCTCCTCGCGCCCTTGGCCCCCGCGGCGCCGCCCGCTCGCCTTCTCCCGGCGGAAATGCCCGGGCGGTGACGGCGAGCCGGCGGGCGGGGAGCGAGAGGGCCGGAGCGGAGGGGGAGGGAGCCGGGGAGAGGCCCCGGGCGGGAGGAGGCGAGGAGCCAGGTCCGGCGGGAAGCGCGGCCGCAGCTCCGCGCGCCCCACCTCCCCGCGCCCTTCACCGGCGCCGGGGCGCGCGGCCCGCGGGCCAGGACGACTGAGGGTTCCCGGGAGGCCGCGCGCCCGGAGGCGTCCGCTGGGCCGGGCCGGGGCGCGGGGCCCTCGGCGGCGCGGCCCGGCTCCTTCCTCCCGCGCCGGGAGCTGGCGGCGGCGGCCGGGGCGGGGCGTGGCGCCGGGGGCGGGCGCGGCCGGGGCGGGGCGGGGCGGGGGGCGGGCGGCGGCGGCGGGGCCCGGGCGGCGGCGGAGCGGGCCGCCATGGACGACAAGGCGGCCACCAAGGAGCTGGACCAGTGGGTCGAGCAGCTGAATGAGTGCAAACAGCTGAACGAGAATCAAGTGCGGACGCTGTGCGAGAAGGTCAGTGAGACGCGGGGGGCTGGACGGGGGGATGGACGCGGGGGCCGTTCCGCCAGGCGCGGGGGGCGGCCCGGGCTCCGGTGCCTCCCGGCCGGGCGGCTCGCGCGTCCGCTGGCCCGCGGGCTCCGTGCCGACGCGCGGGGAGAACGGGGCCCCGGGACCCCCGGACCCTGTGACGGATGAGGGTCGTGACCCTCCGCTCCCCCCGGGGGTCCTGTCCTGGGGGCGCCCCGCGTTCCCCGCCTGCCTGCCGGGCCGTCCCGGTCGGACGCCGCCTCCGCTCCGGGAGAGGCGCCTCGCTCCCCGCGGCGAACGGGACCCCGCAGGGCGGCGCGCGCAGGTGCACCGGCCCCGGGGTTAAAGCTCCGGCCGCGGGGAGGGCGCGCGGGGCGGCGGGCGGGGAGGCTGCTTGTCGTCGGGACGGAGGGCGACTGGTTCTTCACCTCGAGAGGCTGCGGGAGGCAGAAATGTTGGCTTTTTTTCCGAAAAGAAGGCAGAGAAAACGGCTTACATTTGACCGAGATGAGAAATGGGGCGCGTGCGTGTTTCCCCGTCGGGGAACCAAAGTTCGGCAAGTTCTTTCCGCTTCTCTGATTGGTCATTTTTGTTGTTGTTGTTGTTGTTCTTGTTCTTGTTCCAAAAGTCATAAACTATGCAGGTGGTTAACTGTTTGCACGCTGGTTGTGGTCTTAAGGCAACTTTCTTAATTCTGTACCCATTGGGGTGTGGGGGGCGGGGGGGTGGAGTAGCAGCTGGAATTATTTTGGGACCCTTGATCTTGTTTACGTTATTACAATCTAGGGTTT
Organism: Lasiurus borealis; assembly: GCA_004026805.1. Classification (NCBI taxonomy): domain Eukaryota; kingdom Metazoa; phylum Chordata; class Mammalia; order Chiroptera; family Vespertilionidae; genus Lasiurus; species Lasiurus borealis. Next base: position 34,100 of record PVJN01017753.1, read on the forward strand.
TCCCTCTTTCGTCTTTTATCACCTTGGACTCATTTGTATACAATTTTTTTAATGGAAAAGTGTTCTATGCGAAGGAGTAATGAGGTTCATTCTTGAATACCGTTGGGTGTGTTTGTGTTTTTTTTAAGATTTATAGCAGCGGTTCTCAACCTGTGGGTCGCGACCCCTTTGGGGGGTCGAACGACCCTTTCTTTCACAGGGGTCACCTAAGACTATTGGAAAACACCTCTTTCCCATGGTCTTAGGAACCAACACACCGCTCCTCGGTGTAGCAAAGTGTAGCAATGTAGTTTACTGTTGTCATATGAAGACTGTTGCCCATGCTACAGCACAATTCAAGACAAAATTTCATTTATTTGTCATTAGAAATCAATATTTCACCATCTATAATTACATATTCTTTTTGTGATTAATCGCTATGCTTTAATGATGTTCAATTTGTAACAATGAAAATGCATCCTGCATATCAGATATTTTCATTACAGTTTATAACAGTAGCAAAATTACAGCTATGAAGTAGCAATGAAAATAATTTTATGGTTGGGGTCACCACCACATGAGGAGCTGTCTTAAAGGGTCGCGGCATTAGGAAGGTTGAGAACCACTGATTTACAGGATTTGGTCATTAGGTGTGGAAGTCAAAGGATGCCCTCAAATGCACTGGAGAAGGAAAGACGTCAGTTTTGTTAATAGGGCAACTCTGAAAATTAAGCAAGGGGTGGAGGGGTAATAGCTAATGTTAAGTTAAAGTAGCGTTTTTAATAAGTTTCTCTATAGTATAAACACGGCTTGTTATGTAAATTGGAGAATTCATTTCTGTAAATAGAACTGCCAGGCAAATGGTATTTTTCACCACACAAACTGTTTACTTACAGCTTCGAGTAGACATTCGGCTTTCTTGTGTGATAACCTATAATTTCATGAATCTTAAAATTTCTCAAGCTCTAGTTTTGAAATTAGCTGAGTCAGTTAACCTCAGAGTGAGTGTTATATATAAATTTGAAATTGGGGACAAAGGTGGGGGTTGAATCTGTTTTCCCTTTGACTCTAATAATTGTAAGATGTATTCCTAGAGAAGCATATTGGGCCACTAAATCACACTTGATTCTTACTCATTTAAGGAAGCTTGCTGTATTTGTCAAGAAAGATTGGTTATTTCTACTTCAGGTCTTAAATAAATTGGGCTACCAATATCTGCAACCTTATATTTAAGTTTATATACTTTTTTTTTCTTTGCATCTTTATACTGATGCACTAAACATGGCTTTTTAAGTGAAAATCTCCAGTCATTTATTTTTGTCCTTCATCCCTTTGATGGGCTTGCCACTGGGATGGAGAGCTCTGATAGGATTCCTTTTCCTCTACCCTTCTGAGCACTGCTTACTTTTACAGCCCTTTTCTAGCAACTGTAGCTTCCCTTTGTGGTACTGTACATATATTCTGTCTTCTAACCATAGTCTGGTTCTATTTTATATATCCACCCCACCCTCCTTTTTCCTGTGTGGTATTTATGGGTAACGAACTCTAGGAATCAGCCCAAGTTCAATCCCTGGTTCCAAGCCTGATAGTCTTGTATCATTTCTTTGTACCGCAGATTCTTCCTCTATAAGACCAGATAATAATATAATATAATATAATATAATATAATATAATATAATAATATTTGCCAACCTCCTGAAATGGTTGTGAATATTAAGATACTATACCTGGGTAAAGCCCTGACAAGAAATAAGCACTCAATGACTATTCAATTATGAAAAACTAAAAATAAAAAGCGACTAGTTTAATTATTTTTTTACTAAAATTGTTTTTTTTTTGTGGGGTATCTATTGGAAATATTACTCTATAAAAATTTTCTTTATATGATAGTGAGTTTTTTTGTTTTGTGTGTTTTTTTCCCCCCCTAAAAATTAAATAATCTATTCTAATTCAAATTATATAAAAACTTAGGGAGTCATCTGAAATTAAGACTGAAGTGTACTGGTAAAAGCTCTATATTGAGATACTGGCAAAATAAAGTCCATCCTAATGCTAATTGGAGAATAACTATAAAAAAATATGGTATAAGTAATTATGGTATGTCTGGACTTCAAGTTAATGCCTTGTCTATAGAAAATTGTTGCATAGAATAGTAAGGTATATATCTTCTGAGAAGACTAGCTTTTAATATTAACTTAAAAATTAGCAGTTCAACTTTTGAAGCTACTTGTGAGTTTGGCTTCCCATATGTGTACAGAGAACTTGCTGCTGTGATGCATTCCTGCCCAGTAACTGTAAGAGATGGTGTGCCGGCGGAGCCAGGCTGGCGCTGTGCAGGACGTTCTGTGACTGGAACTATATTTAACTCTCCGTAGAGCTCTTTGGCCCGATGAACTTTCTTTTATTTTGAAGAACTTGGGTGAGGATACTTTACATAAGTAGGGAAACTTAGCCTCTTTGTGAGTGAGCAGGTCATTATTCTGATTGAAAAGTACCTACGTAGAAAAATTTGAGGCTTGTATAAGAATATAAATATGAAAGTTTCACATAGGACTACTGCATCTGTTTCTGGATTCTGGCCTCAGCCTTGTAATAAGCAGAAATAGCTTTAGGATGTTACTGACTTCATTCATGTGGAATAGCAGGCCTAAATTTCTGAATACCTAAAACCATCTTAATGAAGATTAGATCTTGAAACGAATGATTTTTGTGAGTTAAGAAAAACACCTTGCGTTACTTTTCTTTGGTAGATTGTAGATACACTTTTTTTAAAATTTTAAATGGTGGTTTTAATAGCCAAAAAGTCTAACTGGTACCATTTTAACTTTCTTGAGCAAGGAGAAGTTTGGTGGTCTATCAGTAAGTCCAAAATAGTGATGTAGTAAGTAGCCACTTTCTTTCTCACTGTAACAAAGAATGACATGGTTACAGTGCCGTCTCTGAGGTAAAAATCCAAATCTACTGACGGAACAAATTATCATTTTCCATACTTCTGTAATCCAACTTCAGACAGATAAAGAAGCTAAACCAAACTAGATTGGCATGAGCTGCTAATGAAGAGAAAGCTGACTTTAAAATCAATCATTTCTCGGCTGCATAGATGTGTTAAGTTATATCCATTGATAGATAAAATGAAGATATTTATATTACAAACTTTTCACATAGAGTAGTCTTATTGGCTAATTATGCCTTTTCTAATGTGAAAATTTTGCAGAAAAATTTTCTCTTTTCTGCAGGATATAAACACTATAAAGGAATTGATAAAAGAGGTCCTTCTTTTGTTGAAAGGAAACCAAAATGTCCGAAATTGAAGATAAGATTAATAATAAAACAATCACTGCAGTTAAACTATATAAACTATTTTCTGAACTTAGTTTTCCTAAGAATTACATGAAAATCAGACACAATCTATGTGTATAAGAAATTTGAGCCTATTTTAAATGAAATAGGGCTTTTTTTAAACTGATTTCCTTATAACTTCTCTTTCTTGTAAATGTAGTGAAATGGTCCTTTAAAATAATTTGCATAAAGAAAACTTTTGTTCCATACCATCCCTCTTTATTCATGATCAAATGTTGTCTAATGTTTCCTGTATGTTGCTTTTCAAGGCTAAATTTCTCTAATAATCATTTTAACCGGGGGAATGAAATCTGCATCACAGATACAATTTCCTTTCTAGGGAATGGGGAAGCTCCAGCTGATACTGGTTTGCTGTCTCTTGTAGTCTGGGCCAGGTATTGTCCTTTGCAATCTGGCCTTTGGCTGAAATGTTTTTGTGATAAAAATAATTAAATTATATTCTTGAGGTACATTTTGATGTTACCAACTTGTACTATAATAGCACTATGGTACAGTTTGATAAAATTTGCAAAATTCCATTAAAGATCTATTAAATAATATTTTATACAAAGACAGTCATTTGTTTTGAAAGTGGGATGGCAGTTGAAATTAAGTGTTTTTCACCTATTTGGCCTTAGATGAAAGTTTATTTGAACTGATTTAGCATAGTATTGGGTAGGTGTTTTTTTTAATGTGCAAGATATACAGTGTGTGTACGTTTTAGTTTAATTTTGCTCTTCCTGTTTAATAAAGGAAAATAATTAGAAAGTTGCTTCTACCTTTGAAAGATTTCCCCATGATATTTATGTCCTGGATAAGGACCACTCAAAACTGGTTCAGTGTAGTCTTGCCCTTCCTTTAGTAGCAGGAGAGACACTTGTTTTGTAGGAAATGAGAAAGGAAAGAGAGGAGGAGGAGTAGTTGAATAAATGTTACCAGTGTGAATTTACACCATGCATTTAACAAATTTCAGTTGTGTTCTTATGTGCTAAGTCTCTGTTCAAAATGCTGGAGATTGAGCTGTGAACAGGAGAGGAGACATGATAGATAGATTGAATAGAATGGCAGGCAATGATTATTGCTAGGAAGAAAAAGAGAGTAGGGGGGGAAGTGATGGGCTTGAACTTAGGAGGCTCTTTAAATAGAATGGTCAGGCAGAAACTTGCAAATTCTTCATAATATGATTTAGTTTTGTGGGGTAAAAGAATTAGAGGACACAGTTCCCGAGACTGCCCTTACTTCGGACACCAATTGCAAGTTTAGTGTGACCCCAAACCACTCTTGGGTTCAGTAATTCACAGGAAGGATTCACAGGACTCACTGAGAGTTGCTAAACTCACGATTAACAGTGTATTACAGAGAAACAATACAGATTAAAATCAGCCAGGGAAGAGATGCATGGTAGAGTGTTCAGGCGGGGCTGGTGCCATTAATCTGCAGTTCCTCCAGAGCGGAACTGATACCAGGTCACCCAAATCCCCATGATAAGTCATGCTGTTAGACTGTCCAGTGGTCAAGGCTTGCAGGCAAAGACTCTTCAAGCCGGACATTCTGGGGCCTAGTGATTACTTCCCAGAAGCCAGGGGTTAAATTACTTCCCAGTCTTCGGGGTAAGGTTAATTTGTCACTATACACGTTTTACCTCATAACACATTTTAGATGAAAAGAACTTTAATAAATAAATAAGTAAAGTAAGTAATAATGCCAAAATACATGAAGAAAACATGGGTAGATTTATCAGAGTATATGATGCATTCCAAGCTTGACATTGCTCACTTGACTGTTGTTGAAATAAAAAGAAAGGTTTATTTCCTTGAATTGTTTTTTTTTTTAAAAAAAAAGGTCAGCTGTCATTTATGGAAGAACCTTTTGACTAAAGGAGAACAAGCACCCTGCTTATGTTAACCTGGCTCTGTAGAATTTTTAACTTCATTTTGTCTTGTTTCCAGTCTGTTCTGTGGCTTTTTTTAGATTAATTTGCCTAGAGAATAGGGGATTACCTGTAATGTTTTATAGCAGATAGATATGTGTATGCTGACTCTGCCAAAACCAGATACAGTAGCTCTCTGTTAATACGGCTCTGGCAGTGGCACAAACAGAAGTAGAAGGCTACCTGTTGGGAGGCACGGGAGTCTTGAGTATAGTTACCTGTCTAGTCTGCATCCCTAAAACATGGATAGGTGGGGAAATGCTTCGTTCATCCTGTTAGATGTGCACATCATTCCCAAGTCTTCATTTTCTCAGCTCTCTTCCTAGGAGAGATTTGATTGATAGCAGCAAGAATATGTATTAAATGAGTGAGAAAGGAAACAAGTTTGAATGAATTGGGTATACAGCAATGCTTGTAGCAACAGCTATTTGCCTAAATGTGTCCATGCCAAGTGGCACTTAGCATCACCACAGTTCTTCCCCTTACAGGTTTCAACTTGGTCTTATCCATGTCTTAGAGATAACTGAACTTTGGGTGCTAAGTCACATTTGAAAACACTCATGAGGATTACATAGAGAATCACAAGGTGTACAGAAAGGATTTAACATTAACAGTCCTGACACCACTATCTGTAGAAAGGCCTCATTTCAGGGTTGCCCTTGGCTGGTGTCTGGATAAGACTGGTTCACTGTGCCTAAACTGTTTATGCAAGCAATGTGCTTTATCTGAACGCATGCTTTCTCTATGACTGTGAATTTTGTTGGTACATGCTAGGCCAAGGGTATCGGTGTGACCAGCTCCAAATCTTGGGCACTCAGTCTCTAATGAGCTTTCCTGGTAAACATCATTTCAAGTGTGGCTGCACGCACTAAGTGCACTTTGTGACTCCATGGGAGAGGGCTCCGGGAAGTGTGTGCTTAATTTACTCACAACGTTGTCCCATCTGCCTCTTCCCTTTGCTGATTTCGCTTTGCATCCTTTTACTGTAATAAGTCACAGCCTGAGTATGATAATACGCTAAGTTGTGTGGCCTTGGGAACCCCAGACACACAAAGGTTTTTACATTGTGAATTCTAAGTATCAGGTGAACTGTACACTTTTACCAGTCCAACACATTATTTCCCTGCAGGCAAGCAAAAGTGATCTCAATGTAAGATCACTTGATGAGCTAGGACTCAGAAGAAAGGTTGTGAGTTATACCTTAAGTGTTTAAAAACAGCAGGGGAGCCGAAACCAGTTTGGCTCAGCGGATAGGGCATCAGCCTGCGGATTGAAAGGTCCCAGGTTCGATTCCTGTCAAGGGCATGTATTTTGGTTGCGGGCACATCTTCAGTGGGGAGCGTGCAGGAGGTGGCTGATCGATGTCTCTCTCATCGATGTTTTTTACTCTCCCTCTCCCTTCTTCCTCT
>PVJN01017754.1:0-24664 GCA_004026805.1 Lasiurus borealis
CCACAGCCTGGAGACAATAACCCGGGCTGCTCCCCCGCCCCCCGCCCCCCACCGCTGGGCCGGTCCCCGGAGCCCATTGATACAGAGCACTCCGCGCCGCACCTGCTCCAGGTAAGCCCTGAACAAACGGCATCTGTGTCTCTCGCTCTGCTCTGTTTGCCCAGGCAAAGCCTAATTGAGAGAGCAATTTACCCATGGACGTGAGCGTTCGGCTCAGCAGCAGCTTAGCTCTGCTCCTGCGCTGGGCGAATCAGAGAAAAAGGCAGACCCCTGCCCGACAGGACCCAAGGCGGTGGAGACCTGAGGGTACGCAGGTGCCAAGGAGCTCTCACAGGCACCGGTGAGACAGGTGGAAGGGAATCAGCGTAACCTGGTAGAGGCCCGTGTGTCAGGAGGAGAACGAGTTTTTATAACCAAATCAAACCAAACCAAACCAAACCAAACCAGGAGCTGCTGTCTGGAGAGCCGGTCACACTTGGCGAGTTCACAGCTCCTGGCAGAGATCTGGCTTCCAGGGACCTGTGCCCGGGGCTGGGGCCCGAGGGGCTGGACTCGGCCAGGGCTCAGGTTCAAGGCCAGGTGGACAGGGGCTGCACTTTGCTTGTGCAGCTGGCTAATCCCCACCCCCGGGTCCCTCCCATTGTCCCCACACACCCTCCTCCCGCCGGGGACTCAGGCCCAGCCCAGCCGACCAGAGAGCCGCCTTCCACTGACACCGCTGCGAGGTGCCCCGAGAAAGGCCCGCAGACCCTCTCTGCTCAGCACACAATCCCGGGAAGCCCACCTCCCCCCAGAAAAGAGGGGCTGGCCCATGGGAGACGGGGTCTCCTCACCCTGGCCTGTGTCTCCCGATGGGGAGTTCCCAAAAGCTTCTCGCAGGGACCCGGCATGGAAAAGCAGCACGTTTTAAAAGCACGCCACGCATCGGTTAAGATTACATCTGTTATTATGACTCATTAAAGACACATCAGAGTTCCTCGCAGAATTAACTTGTTGGGGAGCGTTTTGCAGAGCCGGCCCAGCCCCGCGAGGCTCCGGGGCTCTGGAAGCACACAAACTCGGTGGGACCTGTCCCGCCCGCACCGGAGGGCAGTCTGGGCGCGGGTCCTGGCACCTTCAACCCCGGGAAGCAGAGGCCGAGCCCCGGCAGACCACGCGCCTCTGGGACATTGGCAGGTCCAGCGCCCCGCCCCGTGCAGCCCCCCAACTCCTGTCACCACCACCTGCGGCCGAGGGGCGAGGCCGTGTGACACACGTGTCCTCGGGTCTGCTGGTCTCAGTCTTCTCTATGGCTTTTTTCTCTCCTGCCTACAGTGCACTGGTTTTCTCTGTCCAGATATTTCCCCTAGTTAGCGCTGTTTTTATATGTGATTTTATAACCCATTTAGTGCTGCATTAAAACATCAATTTCGAAGCTATGGAATATACAGAGTACTAAAAAGAGAACCTGTCATTTTAGTTCCCATTAAACTTTTAAGAAATCTCTTGAAGATTATGGGAAACAGATCGCCAGTGTTTCTGTTGTGATTATTTCCAACTCATCGCCCCCGCCCGCCCCCGCCTGTCCCCTCCCCCCATCACACTGCACCTAAGAGACCATGTACCTGTCACGGTACAGGAAATACACGTGGTAGTAAAATCCCTAACTTTCCCAATACCACCTGGCCAATGACAGCTATAGTTCTGCAATTTACCACTCGCCCCTGAGCACGCCCAGTGGCTAAAATCGCGGAATCAAACACGAAACCTGTGGAGCACCATGCGGCCGTTTTCCGGGCAAGTTTTGAGACGGCGGCGGTTCCCAGCCTGAGGACAGGATGATCCGAGGGATGGAGGGGTCTGGGGTCAGAGCTGACCACGCAGGAGTGCCGACCCTGAGAGAGGCCCTGTGTCCGCAAGGAGACGCTGCCAGGAGCCTGTGCTCTGAGCAGGAGCGTCTAAGGCAGAGAAGTGAGGACATGGGTATGACCCCAGGATCTGCTGCAAATAAGGATGCTGGTCCATCCTCTGACTTTCTTAAAACCCACTCACACACGACACCTGCGTCATCATCTGCCCAGAGGCTTGTTCTTAGCATCCAGTGGCCGGTTTGGACCAGAAGGCAGCTCTGGCCCAGGGTGGCCCCCAACCCTGCAGAAGTCCCAGGTCCCCTGCTGCAGAGACGTCCCTGTGAACACCCCTGATCCCTCTGCCCATTCTCTGCCCCACCCCCCGCCACCACGCCCCTCTGCAGCCTCCCGGTGGCTCATCATCATGTCAGGCTCACCCCGACGCAGGCTTCACGCAGGCCGTTCCCTGTGCTGGAAGGTTCCATCCTCAGACAGTCCCCCAGCGGAACCCCTCACCTGCTCCCCGCTTTGCCCCCAAGGCCTCTTCCCGGGGAGCTTGCCTCCTCAGGCCACGCACGGCGTGACGGCCCCCTTCGCTGCCGAGCGGCCTTCCTTGTCAGCATGTCTGCTCTCCAACACCGACCACCGTCTCCTGCCCGCATCATCACTTGCGTGCCCCATCTCTTGGTAAGGGTTTGCTTCTCCCCATCGGGGTACAACCTCAAGGACCCAGATTTTCATGGTGCTCCTCAAGGTTTGCCAGGCGCCAAAAACAGTTCCTGGCACACAGTAGGTGTTTAGGGAAAGTTTACGGGAATGAGTCGATGAATAAATGAAGATAAATGAGTGCCTCTGCTCATTTCACATGGAGGGGCGCTGTACCGGGGGAGGATGGCTGCAGCGTTGGCCGAGCATGTGGTGCCCGGAGCCTCTGCCCGGCTGTCCTGGGAGCCGTCCTTCCTGGTCAGGAGGGCGTCCTGGCACAAAGCACGCACCAGGCACAGGTGCCCCGCACCCCGGTCTCCTGGCTGCCGCCGCGGTCTTAAACTCTGGGATCCTAAAAGCAAATGCGCCTTGCCCGGCCCGTGTGGCCCAGTGGTTGAGCGTCGACCTATCAACCAGGAGGTCACGGTTCCATTCTGGTCAGGCCGCCTGCCCAGGCTGCAGGCTCCATCCCCAGGGTGGATGGGGCATGCAGGAGGCAGCCGATCCATGACTCTTGTCACTGATGTCTCTATCCTTCTTTCCTTTTTGCTTTGAAATCAATAAAAATATTTTTTTAAAAAAAAAAAAAGAAGCAAACACCCCTCCTGTACTTATTCTTCTGCTGTGACCAAAGGACAGCCCACTGCAGTCCAAGCGTGCTGGCCAGGAACAGTCCACTCTGGCTGCGGGTCCGGGAAAGCTGGGGCGGAGGCGGGCCCAGAGCGGGGCGTGGACACCGCCTGTCACTCTCACCCCGAGCGGACGTCAGGCCCGCAGCTGCCCGAGGAAATGCAATTTCACGCCTTCGCTCGGATGCGGCCTTTATTGGGCGCAGAAGAGTAAATAACAGCCCGTAAACCGCTCGCTGATACGGGGAGCGGAGATATGCAGATAGCACGCCGCCACCGGGGCGTCCAGGCAAGGCCCGGCATAAAAATGAGAATTAAATGTCAACTTGCGTCGTCTCCCCTAAGGATAAGGCAGATGGGATGGCGAGGAGGTCCCTCCGTTATCTGTTTGTTTGTTATCGCGGGAGGAAGCTGTTTGCAGATCCGGACAAGGGGTCGCACCGCGCAAACAAGCTGGGTGAGAACCAGACCCGGTCAGCAAACACGCAGCGGCTTCCACCCGCAGGGATGGCCGAAGCGCCAGCTCCGCCCCACGAGGCCCGAGACAGGGGTGAGGGCAGGTCAGCGGGGCAGCCCCTGCCCGGGCTTAGGGGTGACCTGGACGACCGTGACATCACACACCGGGGAAATGACTCTCAGAAAACCCCCGCATGACTGAATGCCCGGCGCCTGCAGGCCCAAGCTGAGTCCCTCCTCACGGGCAGACGCCACACCAGACTCAGGTTGGAGTCACAACCCTCCCAGGTGCCCAGCTGGTGTGGCTCAGTGGTTGAGCGTCAACCTATGAACCAGGAGACCAGGGTTTGATTCCCGGTCAGAGCACATACCCAGGTTGCAGGCTCCATCCTCAGTAGCGGGATGTGCAGGAGGCAGCCGATCCATGATCCTCTCTCCCCACTGATGTTTCTATATATTTCTCCCCCTCCCTTCCACTCTGAAATTAAATATATATATATTTTTTAAAGACGTTGGGTGCCTGATTGCCCTCAAAAACCTTCCCAGAACACGGAGGACAACGGGACCACATTCCAGCTGGACGGCAAAAGAGAACAGACTACAATGACCCCTGGGAGCCTCGGGGGGGGGGGGTAGGGGGGAGCAGATGAGTCAGAGAGAGAAGCCAAAAGGAAAGGGCAAATGCTGCATCCACAGGTGAGCAGATGCCCCAGGTGCCACAGGCAGAGCAGATGGCAGTCAAGGGCAGACAGGGGTGCTCAGGGGCAAAGGGATCCCTTCCAACTCAATGCACTTTGAACACACAGGTCCAGCGGCTCCCCAGCTCCCCAGGATGTGGGGGAAGTCAGAGACACAGAAGATGGGAGACAATAACAAGACATGAGGGGGGACAATCCATGACGGCTAACAGCCTCCTGCTGGGACCCCAGAAACAAAGCATCCCCATGGGGGAGGGGATGACACACACTATCTTTGTAATAGATGTAATGTCTCATTAAATATATCATACTCTCTTATATGTCATTTCTATCACACTACATGGATTCACATTATCCTCTATATGGTATATGTTGTAATCCTATCTAATAAAGAGGGGATATGCTAATTGACTGCCCTACCCTCAAAGATGGCAGCACCCATAGCCAATAAGGAGGGAATATGCTTATTGACCATCACACCCTCAAAGATGGCGGTACTCACAGCCAATGAGGAGGGAATATGCTAATTAACCGCCATGCCCTCAAATATGGCAGCACCATAACCAATGAGGAGAGAATATGCTAATTAACTGTCATGCTCTCAAAGATGGCAGCGCCCACAACCAATAAGGAGGGAATATGCTAATTAACTGTCACACCCTCAAAGATGTCAGCACCCACAGCTACAAGATGGCGGTGCCCAGTTACCTCAGCCCCCCAGCTACCCAGGGCGGCCTGAGGCACAGGCAAGCCTTAGATGGCAGCTGCCCAGCTGCCCAGGGCCGCCCAAGGCTCAGGTAACCAAGACCAGTGAGACTTGCACTGCCGGCAGTGGCAGCAGCAGAGGTGTGATGGGGGCCTTGCCTTCCCCTGATCGCTGGGTTGCCTCCCGCCCCTGAGGGCTCCCAAACTGTGAGAGGGGGCAGGCTACACTGAGGGCCTCCCCCTTCCAATGCATGAATTTTCATGCACTGGGCATCTAGTACATAGTATAACGTGTAGCACAATATGAAATACAGTCTATAATCTATATTCACAGCACCTGTGTGAGTATGTCTGCGTGTATGTGTGAATAAGGGGATTTCCCAGCAGTAAAGAACAATGAATTTCTGGGTTGAAGAGGCCCACGTTTTCCCACAGAATTAGTATTTATCAATGTGTAGACACCATCGGAACGTCACTGTAGACCAAAGAGAAACGTGGTGCCCTTGCCACAGAGTTTTTCCAGAAAGAAAACGCACCTGCACACCGACACAGATGGAGCGTGCCCTCCCCTTCGCGAGTTCTGATTTCAGGAGACGGTTAGAGCAATTCCTTAAAGAGGAAAAACAACTCCAGCCAATATTGTGCAAACCTGACAACCCATCAGTCAAGTTTGAAGGCAAATGAGAATTTTAAACATCAAAGAGATTGGAAACTCCTTTTATTGGGACATTATGGCAGCATATGCTCCAGGCGAGTGTGGCTGTGAACTAGGAGTGGAGAAGCCGGGTCGCAAGACGTGGCTGGGAGCCAGCTGACACCGCCCGCACCGCAGCTGCTGGGATGCAGGAGGGATGATTCGGGAAGATGGATGCTTTGAGGGAGGAAGGCCCTCGGGGACTGGGGTGCGGGGAGAGAAGAGGAGCTGAAGGGAAATGTGGGGGAGCACAGAATCGGGGACAACCCAAAGGAGCCTCAGCTGCTGGGCTTTTAACAATGAGAGACAAGCAAAGGTGTCCGCTGGGTTCTAACGCCAAAGCATGGTCCGGAGCTTGGGATTCTCACGCAACAGCACTTATTAATATTAATGGCTCTAATTAATATTCATGACATCCGAAATCATGTCACAATCTCGCCCAGTCGGTGCGGCTCAGTGGTTGAGCGCTGACCCATGAACCAAGAGGTCGCTGGTTCAATTCCCAGGCAGGGCACATGCCAGGCTCAATTGCCAGTAGGGGGCGGGCAGGAGGCAGCCTAGCGATGATGTTTCTCTCTCCCTTCCTCTCTCCCTAAAAATGAATAAAAACATTTTTTAAAAATCACGTCACAATCTGAACCTCCTTTCCCTCCGTGACTGAGGGGTTCAGGTGGCCCCCGCCCTGCCTGCTCGGCTGCTGAACTGGTCTCAGCACCGTCCCCGGGGTGAGGCTGGGGACCATGAGAGACCTGGCACCTCTCCCTTCTCCTGAACACAGGAGGGTCAGCTGTCTCCCTGCCCCAGGACACCCCAGCTGTGGGGGGCAGCGTGGCAGAGCTGGGGTGACCACAGGATGAGGCAGGCTCTGCAGGGACCAGGACGGGGACTGCTGGTGGCATGGGGTGGAGACGGGGTGGGGAGAAGCCCCCCAGGGCCAGTTCTTGGGAACCTGGAACCAACAAGCCCCGCCCTAGAGACGGGGCCACCTGTGGTGGCTGGGCTGTCAATCACTCAGGCCCAGGCCTGGCCCTGAGCCTGACTTCAGGCCCCTCCTCCCCGCGGAAGGTCCCGAATTTCTCAGAGCACATCTGCGCGGACAAAGGATTGGCAGACCTCCCACACTCTCGCGGGGTGTCGTGGGCATCACCGCCTGCGACGTGCGGAGCGGGGACCGTTACCCCGCCGCAGAGGGGAGAGCGTGTCGGAGGAAGGCAATTAAAGGGTCGCGGGGACGGAGGCCGAGGGAGCCGTGCTAATTGCCGGGTGTAATCTGCCAGGCGGTGCTGCCAAGCCCGCCCTCCCCGGAATCCTTTGGACTCGCCTCTGATTAATTATTTTTGGAAATAACAGCCAACATCAGAGCCGGCTAACAGGCTTAAAACCATAAATTGGGGGAACGCCGCGCGGTTTACATCGGCCTCGGCCAGGCGCCCACTGCGAGCCCACTGTGAGGGGAGCGCCTCCTCCGTGATGTGCGTGCTCACCCCGCACAAGCACGGCTCTCCGCGTGAGCAGCCCTGACCGCCGGAGCACACGCCTTCCAGGGAACAGCCCGGCCAGAGGCGGGGCTTCCGAGGCAGCCGTGGGCAGTCATTCTGGGGAAGGGTGAAACCCGGTGTCCTAGCGAAGAGCTGGTCTGAGGTCCGCCATGACGGAAGGAATACAGCCTGTGTGCGTATGTGTATGCATGTGTGTCTGTGCGTGCGCATGTCTATGTGTGTGCATGTGTCAGCACGTGTCTCTCTGTGTGCCCATGTGCCCGTGTGTGCGCACATGTCCATGTGTGCATATGTGTGCGCATTTGTGTCTGTGGGGGGGGCATGTTGTGAAATTGGGGAGACATTCCCGGACCCTTCCCATATGAGAAGGGGGCTGTGCTCCTTGGGCTGAGAGGGGCGTCAGGTTGGCTGCCCAGGACCGAGCGGGAGGTCTGGGGGTGGACTCGCTGTGGCAGGCAGTCTGCAGACCAAGGGTGCCCCCTGTCAGCATCACCCACTCCCATCCCCTCCTTCCTCCCACCTCCCCACTTTTGTCGGTCTGGGCCCCAGGGGCACAGTGCTCCTTCAAGCCCCGGTCTCGCGTTTCTGAAGCTCAGCTGCCAGCAGGTGCGCGTGGCTCGCAGCTCAGCTCGCTCCTGTCCCCTCTTCAGTGAGGGCGAGGGAGTGAGGCCGTGCGTAAGCGGGGGAAACACGGGCACGTCCTCGCCCACGCTCACCACGTTTTAAAACGTGTGTGTCCAAGCCGCAGCAGCCACTCGGCCTGGCCTGTCTTCATATGCTTCTCGCCCTAAAGGACCTTCACCACCAACAGGACACCCACCCGGGTGCGCCCCTCAGGTACAGGAGCAAGGCCAGGTGTGTGTGACCCAGGCGGTCCCAGCCGGAAATGACACCAGATCCAATGACGGGGATGAACATGAGCAGAGACCAGGCCTCAGGCCCCAGCAGACACCACAGCGGGTGTCAGCGCTGATTCTCCGACTCCGCCCACCATCTGTCCTGGTCCACCACGAGGATGCGCCCGCAGCTTCTCCCAGTGGTTCTCCAACCCGCCTCCCTCTCACCCGCGCCCCACCACACATACACACACACACACACCTGTCACCAGTGCCCCGCGTGGCATGTCACCCGACAACACCCCCAGCCCACACACTGACCCTCACACTCAGGAGCACGCGCCTGTGAGGACAGATTCTCCTTCTGTAGACCCACTGTAGCAGCCTGGGTTCGCCTCTCCCGGAGAACGAACCGTCTCAGAGGGCCGGGCACTGGGCGGCGTCACAGGTGCCAACAGATGCCACACCGACGTGAACACGTGCCTGCCTTACCGCGGGAGGCGCGGCGGGACGGATTTGGAAAGACATCTCATTCTGAGCGGAAAAGGCCACGCATCGCAGAGGAACATGTGGACGATGATTACACGGATGCAAGGCGCAGGAAAGCCTCGGCTCCGCAGAGATCGCTAGAACGGCGCACACCGGGGCGTGCGTTTCTAAGGCCGGGAGAGGTGGCCGGCACCTCCGGGGAGCCGCTGGCCCTGGCCCCCAGAAGCCGGGGCTCCCCGCTCCAGGGCAGGGGGACGCCCCTTCCTGAGGCTCCGAGGGATGTCTCAGCCTGTGGACTACCGGTCTGCACACTCGCACAGGCACATGCGTGCTGGTACGTGCATGATGCATTCCCACTTTCTTTTCCAGCCGTGGCCGGACGCTAACAGTGGACACGGCTGTGACCACGAAATGGAGCCCCGGGGACAGACACAAGCAGAGGAGGGGGGGTGCGCCAGAGCAGACTCCCCGACTGACAGTCCTTTGGGTTCCACCAAGGGGCTCCCCATCATCTTACATGCCTAAGGTGCATCTCTCTCTCTCTCTCTCTCTCTCTCTCTCTCTCTCTCTCTCTCTCTCTCCCTCTCTCTCTCTCTCCTCTCTCAAATCAACAAAAACACATACAGTGGTACCTCGAGATACGAGTGCCCTAACATACGACATTTTTGAGACACAAGCCGTCGAGCGAGCGATTTTTGCTTTGAAATACAAGCAACAGCTGAGATAGGAGTCATCGCACCGATCGGCTGGCTGCACACGACCCACCCGTTTACAGCGACGCGAGCGTCTCATAGTTTCCCACGCCTCAAGGTGACGGAACGAATTACACTCGTATCTCCAGGTACCACTGTACTCAGGTGGCAGGGCCAGCGTGGCCACGCGGAGCCCACACCCTTAACAGGAGTTCATTGGTGGACACAAACTCGCCAGGGCGCCGGTCCCCGGGTCGTTTAAATCCGGTGTGTCTCCTCCCGAGAGCCGCGCAGCCGGCGCTAGAAACACGACGTCCTTCCCACTGGAGCCGCCGAGGCCCAGCCGCTCCGGAGGGGGAGTCAGTGCGGTGGCGCTATTTTTGTCTCCGAGCCTCTGTGAAATGTTAATATGTATTGTGACATTTTTCAGTGCAGGGGAGGAGGGAACAATTCCTGGATTAAAACATAAAAAAAAAAAAAAAAAAAAAAAAAAAACAACGAAGAGGCCTCATCCGCCGCCGACACCGGGCTGTGGCTGTTCGGGGCCTGCTGCCCGCCCACGGGTCTCTGGCGATGCGGCCACAGCCACGGACCGGCTGCGCCCGTGGGTCCTGGCGTGGGGGCTCCCTGACTCACCGTTGGCTCGGGGAGGGGGAGGGAGGGGGAGTGACTGAGACGGGGAGACGCAGAGTCACTTCCCAGCTGCTCGGGGGCAGGACAGGATGTCACCATCAGCCGCTCGCGAGCCCGGAGCGGGGACAGGTGGCGAGCGGCTTCCCGGGCAGATGGCTCTGCCTCCTCGCCGCGCACGCGCTCGGGGTGGTAATGACTCCACGCCACTCCCCCCGCCTCCTGCCTCTCCCTCTGGAATGCTCCCGAGATGGGGGGCAGCGGGTGAGAAAGAACCGCCGGCATGCTTAGCCCCGGCTCGCCTCGGCCGTGCCATCTCCTTCTGCAGGTGGCGCCCACCTGGCACCCGGGCCCCGGGCGGCTGCGGACACGCAAAACGCGGGTCTGGCCCCAGCGGGCCAATGGGTAGACTATCCATTCCGGTCAAGGGCACGTGCCTCAGGTGCAGGCTCAACCCCAGCCCTGACTGGGGCGTGTGCAAGAGGCGACCAGTGGATGTGTCTCTCTCACATGGATGTTTCTGTCTCTGTCTCTCCCCCTCCCTTCCCCTCTCCCTACAAATCAATGGGAAAATATTCTCGGGGGAGGATTAACAGCAACAACAACAACATGACGGGTCTGAGGACCCTCCCAGAGATGGGGAGACCAGCCATGCTTCGCGACAAACCCTCCCCCCATGGATCTGTCTTTCTCCCCTGGGGAAACCGCACCTCCCCCTTACACACGAGGAAATACACAGGGTGCCAGATACGTTTCCCCCCGGAAGGGTTTGTGCCTGCACCCCCAGTTTAAGGCTTGTGGGAATGGTCGGAAGTGAGGAAGCTGTGTTGCTGAGATCTGCCAGAGGAGAAGGGAGCATTGTCTCATGTACCGGAAGGAAGGTCCTGGGGTCAGTCCCCTGTCAGGGCACACAGCCAGCTTGCAGGTTCCATGCCTGCTCTGGGTGCGTACGGGAACTGGCTGGTCCATGTGTCTCTCTTGCATCAGTGTTTCTCTCTCTCCTTCCCCCCCCCCCCTCAGCCAATAAAACATATGCTCAGGTGAGGAATACAAATGAAAATAAATAACTTCCGTGAGAACTGGCTGATGTACCAAGTGGAGCGTGGTCACAGGAGCCTGGCAAGCTGCCGTGGAGTCTCCATGGAGCCGACGTGTGAGCGCGTATGTTTACTGATTTCCCCATCACACGCCACATGCATGCTCAGTAACATGCCAAAGCAGAAGTAAGATTCTGTTCCTGAGAGCACGATGTTCAGCGAACTTGTCAACCTGGCAGAGAACTATGGAAGCCAGGGGGCCGGGCTGAGAGGCCGCATTAAAGGTACCAGAAACCAGGTGAGCAAAGCAGAAGCACTCCCCACACCGGAGACAGCGAGGCTATCTCTGTTTCCACCCAGAACTCACATATATAACCATCTAGTGATATTTGTTATTACTGATAACCAAGCAACTAAGGATACTAGTATTAGAATTAGTGTTCTAGCCCAACCGGCGTGGCTCAGTGGTGGAGCATCGACCTATGAACTAGGAGGTGATGATTCGATTCCCAGTCAGGGCACATGCCTGGGTTGGAAGCTCGATCCCCAGCAGGGGGTGTGCAGAAGGCAGCCAATGCATGATTCTCTCTCATCATTGATGTTTCTATCTCTCTGTCCTTCTCACTTCCTCTCTGAAATCAATACAAATACATTATTAAAAAAAAAAAAAATCCTAGCCCTAACCGGTTTGGCTCAGTGGATAGAGCATCAGCCTGTGGACTCAAGGGTCCCAGGTTCAATTCCAGTCAAGGGCATGTACCTTGGTTGTGGGCACATCCCCAGTAGGGGGTGTGCAGGAGGCAGCTGATCGATGTCTCTCTCTCATCGATGTTTCTAACTCTCTCTCCCTCTCCCTTCCTCTCTGTAAAAATCAGTAAAATATATATATATTTTTTAAAAAGAATTCTAACATTATCTCCAGGGTACAATCAATATTAGAACTCTGCAGAATTTCTGTGTAAGTCTTATCGAATCACACAAAAAGCTAAAATTAAAGAGCACTTCCCCAGAGACTTGAATCCTTAGTATAGTAAATGTCATTCCAAACTCTCGTGGCTTTTGCTATGTGTCAGGAAGGGACCTCACCGTGCATTCACAAGGATGGTGTGGACACATGACGAAGTGGTCCCAGTTCACAAACACCATGTGTGCTGTGATGTGAACACGTGTGGAAGTGGAGTCACCCGCAATCAGGACCGGGCCACCCTCTTCCCTCCTCAGCCTCTGCAGGCATCAGGCATCGGGCCCCGAGCAGGACACGCAATGTGCACCCCCAGAGCCACCTGAGAACTTTCCAGAAGAGCACCCCCACAGCGCCCGGGCTCAACGCCTTTGAAGCCACGCCATTCCGGCCCATCCTGCATGCCCACAGGCTTCGGGGGGTTCCCACAGAGGAGGTGGTGGGCAGGCCCCCAACCCTGCGCTCCTTACGCACCCTCCGAGCACGTCTTCACGTGGTGTTGGCCGAGACGCTTGACTACCTTCTGGGACGTCGCCTGGCCTCCCTCCGTGTCTGTGCCAGAAAGTCTCCAACTTCTCAGTGCCCCGCCCTGTCCCCTACGTGCCCCCTCCCCTAACGTGTCAGCAAGGGAAGTGGCATTTCTCCAACAGAAACTGGGCACTTCGCTTTCCGGCAGCAAAGGCCCGAGATGACCGAACAAAACCTTGTAGAGTGGACGCACGTCACTTTGTGTAGATCAGTGGTTCTAAACCTTCCTGACGCCAAGACCCTTTAATACAGGTCCTCGTGTTGTGGTGACCCCCAACCATACTTCATCACTGTAATTTTGCTATTGTTATGAATTATAATGTAAATGCCTGTGTTTTCCAATGGTCTTAGGCGACCCCGGTGAAAGTGTCGTTCGACCCCCCAAAGGGGTTGCGACCCACAGGTTGAGAACCACTGGTGTAGATGGCTAATGAGCAAACCTGGTACCTCCTGCCCTGCCCCACCCACGGCCAGCCTGGCTGCCCCCCAGCCCAGGGACTCGGGGAGCCGAGCACCTGTGGACTGGCAGGTCCCACCTCACGCTTCTTCCTGTGGCATTTGGAACCGACCCGAGGCTCTGAGCGCGTGCTCTCGCTTACCAGGGAAGGGGACGGTCCGCAGGGGTATTTTGATGGGTGCCAGCGTCAGGAAGTGGCAGGGCGGCGCGCTGGCGGGGGTCGGGCCCCCGAGTCCCTCGGCGTCCACGGAGACCATGGCTGCGGCGGTGGCGGCGATGGCGATGGCGGGGCTGCTGCCGGCGGGCTTAAGGCTGTTGTGGCCACCACCTGCGGAAGAGGGGCCGGAGGTCAGCCGGGGACACCAGTGGCCGGGGCGACAGATGCCGTTTCCTGAGGCAACACACGAGCACAGAAAGAGAGAGCGGGGCCAGCCCTCTTTCTGGGGAGTGGACACCGGGTGCCACTGTCCCGCAGAGCAAGTGATGCGCTCTGCACCGTCCAGGGGACAGAGCACATAGCTCTGTGCGGGTCAGCGGCTGCCATGTGGACAGTCACCAAAATCAGAGGTGATGCTGGAGCAGGAGCAGGGAGGGCCCAGGGCCCAGTACACACAGTGTGGGAGGGTGGGGGGGGCATGAGGAGAGGGGCGCTGGCAGTGGGGGTGGAGAGGGCCCTGGGCACATGGCTGCCACCCAACTGGCCACCACCGTGGGGACACCCAACCCCCCTGGGCTTGGCAGCTCCCTGTGAGGGGTCAGGCTGCAAATGCAGATTCCGGCTTGGATGTTTTGGCACTGGGGGAGAATGTGAAAGCCGCCTGTTTCTCTGCTGTCTCTGAAAAGCTTCAATCAATCAATCAATCAATCAACCAACCAATCAATAAAACAGGAACCCTCAGTCCCTGGAAGACTGTGACTTCTAAGAAACACTGGGTAGGTACCGGCTTGTATTGCAGATGGAAGTCTCGTGTGCTCAGCTACGGAGAGCGATCTGGAAATGTGTTTTTAAAACTCTTAATACAGGTCTCAACTTTTAAGCAGGCATTTCCCTTCCTATCATCCATCCCTGGGTCTAATGCCTTAAGAGAAAGGTTTATAGCAAGAAACTAGAAATATCGCTGAAACCGGTGTGGCTCAGTGGATAGAGCGTCAGTCTTCGGACTGAAGGGTCCCAGGTTCGATTCCGGTCAAGGGCATGTATCTTAGTTGCGGGCACATCCCCAGTGGAGGGTGTGCAGGAGGCAGGTGATCGATGTTTCTCTCTCATCGATGTTTCTCACTCTCTCTCTTTCTCCCTTCCTCTCTATGAAAAATCAATAAAATACATTAAAAAAAAAAACAAAAAAAAAAACAACCGTGACGTACACAGCAGTGCCAGCATCTGGGCATGCATGCTGTGTCAGCGATGCCAGGCGGCAGTAAACGCCCATTCAATGCTTCTGCCTCCATCCGCCTCGCCCTGAGATTCCCACAGGTGTTTTCCTGGAGACTCGCCCACCCGCCTGCCCAGCTCAGGGACAGGTCTGCCTCTGTGGCCCAATGGTGAGCACCCAACCTGGGGATCCCATGCAGGAACGTCACTTCCTGTCCACACGGAGGCTTAGCCGTGAAGGACAGGTGCCACGGCAAAATCCGCCTTGTAAACGGGAGTGCGGGGACGTTTCCGTGCCCGGGTGACGATTCTGCTGTCGACAGTGATGTGTCAGCTGCAAAGGGAAATCAGGAAGCCAACGGCTCCATCCGTTTAAAAACAGACGCGTGGAAAGACAGCCGGGGGCCGGCTTTCATTCATTGGGTTACGCGCTCACTCCGATGAGTCCCCGGCATCGACTGTTATCAGTGGAGACGGAGAGTCAATCACCCGCAGCGACAAAATTCTTTTCTGAAGTGGGGGGCGAGCCGGAAGGAGGCCCCAGGCCTGGGCCAGGAGCGAGGGGCGCCGACATTGGCACAGTCAGTGCGGGAGCAGAGCCTGGCTCCCACCCCAGCACAGGCCACCTGGTCGGGGAGCAGAGTGCATGCTGGGAGGAGGGTGAAGAACTTCCGCTGCCGGGTATGCAAGATGAAACGGGGGGCCGGGTGTTTTCCTGCACCCCCGCTCCGGTGGAGCATCTCCCGGGCACCTGCGCTCACCCGTCTGCCAGGCTCGGGCGGAAAGACGATGCCGCAGGAAGTGCGATGCACACAGACATCTGAGCTGCCCTCGAAGAGCCAGCCAGGTGGTGCATGGAGCCAAGGGCACCCCGGGATGCCAGCGGTCCCCTCCCCCAACCCCAACCCGAGCCTCTGGAGCTGACTCTGGGAAGAGGAGCCGGCACTCAATAAACTGTGCCCGAGGATAAACAATTAGCATACCTCGCTTTCCCCAAAGGGCCGCCGAGAACCCGGGAGCTGAGTACATAACAGTGAGATAAGAGCGGTCCGGCCGAAGGAAAATAGGAAAACTGCTAAGCCAGCGAAGAGATACGCCAGAGATGCTATCCCGTAAGGATTACTTATAAAAAAAAATCAATGTTTTAAGCAAAACAGTGATTAACCATGTGCTTCCCTCAGCGGCGGCCCGGGAGGCGGGCTGGCCGGCGGCTACGGAAGCCCAGCTCCGCGCGGGGCCTGCGCCACCCTGTCATCATCACCGTCCCCTCCGTCAGGGCCAAACGCGCAGAGAGCCGTGTGGGCACATTGTGTCCCGAGGCGTCTCCTCGTAGCCGTACGCACCTGTGTGCTGCCAGAGACAACAATTCGGGGAGGTTTAAGAGACTTCAGGCAGTTTGGGGGACCCTGCCGGCCCCAGGACGCTGTGTCGGACCCCAGGCCCTCTGCAGGCTGGCCCCGCCCCTCTGAGACACCCGGGCCACCCAGGCATCTGGAGGACTCTCCTGGGCACCCCCCTGGGCCCCAGGCACAGGAGCCTCTGCCGGCGGCTGGCATGCTCACTTCCTGAAACCTCCACTGGCCTCAGCACCATGGAGGGGGCCTGGGCCGGGGCAGGGGTGGGGGCAGGCGAGCTCTTATAAGGCCTTGGCCAGAGAGAGGTCATGTGACATTTGAAGTCCATGTGCTCACAGAATGGGCACTGGGCACATCTCTTTGAAATGCTTATTTCAGCGCCTGATTGAGCGGTTTCTCTAAAGGACATCGCAGATACACTTAGCTTCTCACGCTACCCTGTCCCCCGCAGGAGAGACTGGCCACAGGTGGCAACTGAGCCCCGAACGGTGGCTCGTGGCCCTGGGAGGTGCTCTGGGTGTGACACACACTGGGTTTCAAGAACAAAACCAAAGCCAGGGTACATGTCTCGTTAATAACTTCATGTGGGTGACATGGTGACGTGCCATGGTCTGGATATTGGGCTAAATGAAATAAATGACTGACGTGGATTTCACCTGTTTTGTTATGTCTTTTTAAAAAATATATTTTGCCCTAACTGGTTTGGCTCAGTGGACAGAGCATCGGCCTGTGCACTGAAAGGTGCCAGTTTCGATTCTGGTCAAGGGCATGGACCTTGGTGGCAGTAGGGGACGTGCAGGAGGCAGCTGATTGATGTTTCTCTTCCATCGATGTTTCTAACTCTATCCCTCGCCCTTCCTCTCTATAAACTATCAATAAAATATATTTTTTAAAAAATTAAATGCATATATATATTTTTATTGATTTCAGAGAGGAAGAAAGAGAGAAAAGGAGAGAAAGAGAGAGAGAGAGGGAGATATAGAGAGAGAGAGAGAGAAACATCAATGATGAGAGAGAATCACTCATCAGCTGCCTCCTGTATGCCCCACACTGGGGATCAAGCCCACAATCTGGGCCTGTGCCCTGACCGGGAATCTAACCATGATCTCCTGGTTCATAGGTCAACGCCAACGCTCAGCCACGGAGCCATGGCGGCCTGGCTTGTGAGACCTTTGGAACTGTGAGAACCGGAAAATTTTAAATTCCGCACGTGGTTCACATGGTATTTCCGCTGGATAGTGTGCTGAAAAGCAGGCACCAACATCTGGAAACGTCCAATCAGACGAAAGGGAGGTGACAGCTGAATTCCCCAAGTCCGCTTTTATGGAATTCTGACATCTTCTCTGTCACCTCCGCAGCCCCCTCTCGGCTCTGGTATAAGGAACCTGAATCACATCTGTGACTCAGAACTGTCATCTTGCATCGAAGTGATGCATTACTTTGTGGAATGTCAGCCATAAATTCAAGGAGGGGGAAAAAATAAAAAGATCTCCAGACATAAATTCCTCATTTTTTAAAAATGATATAAGTTGTGTTGGTAAACACAGCCCTCGTTGAAGTTTTTCATTATCGAGGCAGTCTCTCCCTGGTAATTGATGCCCGAATCATTTACCACCACAGGGTCTGGAGACACAACCAATGTTCAGACACACGGCGCCTCGAAGTGCGTGTGGTACAGACCGAATAGAAAGCAGCCGCCGGGGGGGGGGGAAGAACTGCGTGCCCGGTGCTTTTGGGGGGAGGAGGGACGCCTCCCTCCCGTCCGGAGCAGCGTCTTGGGGGGGATTATCTGTGAGAGAAGGCGGGTACCACCAGCACCGAAGATGCCACTCAGGTGATGCACTCCGGGGCCCACAGCTAGCACAGAGCTGGCGAGGGGCAGGGCCGCTGGGAACCCGGGCAGACTGGCATCGCGGTCTGTGCTGTGCTGTCCCTTCTCTCCCAGCAGAACTGCAGGCCACTGGCTAGGGGAGGCTGGGTGAGCGTTTCCCACCTGCGGGTACTTTCTGACTTCTCCCGATGGCCCGATTGCCGGGGCTTCTGGGATCGCCCGTAGTTTTCTCTGGAACTGGACTGTAGTGGAAACATACCCACAGGCCACAGGGCAGAGCCCCGCCCGGCCCCCAAAAGCCTCCAGCCCCCCAGGGCCTCTCGGGGCAGCTCTGAGACTCCAACACATCCGCCTCTTCTGCTCAGATCCTGCTTTTCCGTCACAGGGAAGCAGCTTGTCGCCCCCAACTCGCTGAGCCATGTTGGGGGGAGGGGGTTCCCAAAGATTTCTCTGTGCCGCCTGCGACTCCAGATCAGCGATTCTCAACCTGTGGGTTGCGACCCCTTTGGGGGTCGAACGACCCTTTCACAGGGGTCACCTAAGACCATCGGAAAATGCAGAAATTTACATCACGATGCATCACAGCAGCAACATTTCATGGTTGGGGGTCACCACCCCATGAGGAACTGTATGCAAGGGTCGCGCGGCCTTAGGAAGGTTGAGAACCAGATCTTCAGGTACCGGGCGCCCCTTTGGAGGGCGACCTCACAGGATGGCTTCCGGGGAACCGAGTGATTCCAGACCAGGACTGACTAGCTTCGGTGACGGTTGGCTTCTGACTCTTCACCGCATCCCCAGCTCCCGGACACACAGTCGTCGGTGGGGACGGACGGATGCACTCAGGACGGGCGCTCTGTGGGGGCGCTCGCTGTCTGGGGAGCTGGTGCTGCCAGCCTCTGCTGGAACCCCAGGACCCACCGGGGGTGTTTGCCAGGATGCAATGAACGACCTCTCTCCCAGCTCTCCCGGACGCCTGATCCTTCAAGGACGCTGCCCGTGATCTGACATGTGGTTCAAGATACACCCACCTCGCCCGCACCAGGCGGCATCCTTGTGGGGACGAGTGGGCCAGCTCCATCCTCTCCTCTGTAGGTGTCTCGGGTGGACGAGCCCAGCAGCAGCGGGTAACACTCGAGTTTTCAATGGCATGAGGATGAGAGAAGCGCTTGCTTGGATCTTACGGCTTTTGTCTGACTACAACAGCAAGGCGTGTGCATTAAAAACGGAAAGTAAGTCCTCGCCGGCTTGGCTCCGTGGATAAGAGCGTCGGCCCTCAGACTGAAGGGACCCAGGATCCATTCTGGTCAAGGGCACGAACCCCGGGTGCCGGCTTGATCCCCAGCCCCCACTGGGGCGCGTGCAGGAGGCAGCCAATCGAAGTGTCTCTCTCATGTTGCTGTTTCTCTCCCCCTTGCTTCCCACTCTCTCTAAAAGTCAACTGGAAAATGTCCTCTGAGGGAGGATTAACAACAACAACAAAAAAAAAGGAAATAAAAGATAATGCAGATCATCTGGTTCAAATGGTTTGTTTCCTGCTTTTAAACATTTACTAAAATAAAAGCACTTGCTTTTGTCTAAATAATCTTCCGAATGTGATGTTATTAAAAGTTAAAGGCGTTTTTAAATAGTGATGTGTCACAATTCGCTCGACACTTATCTAGTCAAGGACATTTAAGATTTCATTTTCCTCCTGGGATGATAAGGTGTCACGTGCTCTCTCTGTAACCGGCCGTATACATAAATTCACTGAGGGAAATTACATTAACATTTTAAAGGATCTGAAAATCCAATCACATGACTCGAAACACACTACTTCTAATAGTTGTGGAAGAATGAATACTGTTCTCTACTGCAAACACAGAGTGGAGCCAAGAATTTTGAACACCTGTGCCAATTTACGTCATAGGGGAAGGTTATGTTTGCTGGTTTAAATTTGCATTTCCTGAATTGCCTGTGAGTAAACCACATCTTGCATAATAATCATGATGACAAATAATAATTTATAATCATGCTGTGAGTCATCTCTGTATCTGTTTTCTTTTTATTATTATGGTATTAGAACACTGTCCTCCAAAACAATTCTTTTAAAACTTATTACATTAATCTATATGTAGATGAGTACATCAGTACCACATTTTAAAAATTGATGTAACTTTAGAATAAGGTAAATCCCTCTTACAGATTTTTTTAAAAATATATACAGGGTATCCAACAGCTGGTAGCTCAGTTTTGAAAATTTAATGTGTTTTGGTAAATATTTCCTTTCTCATTATTCAAAGTGTGTGTATACATTTTTGGGAGGCATCCCATATTTGTTCGTCTCAGGTGTATATTCCATGATCAAGATTTTTTAAAGATTTCAAGAAGTAATATAATTAGCACTGTGCTACAGCCATAACTTAACTTGAAAATAATTAATACCTCACAACGTTCCATTTTTCCCACTCCAGTCCATAGTGAGTTTCTCCCGTTGAAAATAATTCCACAAATTCTCAGTTTCTTTGTTTCCCACTCCTCACTGGAAGCAGGCCTAAGCCGTCAGTCAGACAGCCCCCAAGGGTCCCCAGACTGTGAGAGGGCACAGGCTGGGCTGAGGGGACCCCCCACCAAGTGCACGAATTTCATGCTCCGGGCCTCTAGTAGCCTCATGAGAGGATATATTTTTCCTTATTAACCCCACATAGGTGATGCCATGGCCATGCTTTTGTTATTTTTATACAATTTCTGCAACATGAAATGCGCTCCACCGAGTCCTGGCAGGTGGTATCAACATTTTCAGTCGTACTTTTAGGATTGTTACAGCTCCCTTCATGTCTGAAATCTGACCACATAATTTACTTGTTTCTGTTTTCTGTCTTCTAAAAACATCGGTAAAATGAGTAAATAACTGGTATACTCTAGATTAGCAGGTCGCCATTTTCTATGTTCTGAAACAAACTGTCATTATTAAAGGGTTCTTCTCCTTGGAGTTTGGGAGACGTTACCGATGAAGACTGAGATGGGCCGGGCTCAGAGGGCATTCGGGCTAAGGGGCAGGGCTGAAGGAGGTCTCTGAGCAGAAGTCCGGTCAGAGGAGGCACGAGTCCTGTGGGCATTTATGCCGGTGTCCATCTGGATCCCAAGTTGACCACCTACCAGGAAATAGCTAACCTAATCCTTTAAAAATCACTGCTATTGGGAAAATATCTCCAGCTAATGTGTTTCTGTTTTTATAACCATCCCTGAGGAAAGCATTTTGTAATCAATTGCATTTATTTTTTGTCTGCAAAACGATAAACGTCTGCCTCTATTCTTATCATTCGCTTCCTCGGGTTTGCCTTAGCTTTCTCGAACTTCCTATTGCCTCGATTTGGAAGTGAATCGGCGAAAGCTGGTCCCCACGCTTTCATGGTTTCCACCATCATTGTGGCGAGCTTTGGATCTGCTCTTTAGAACCACGATCCACAGCTACTCGCTCCTCGGGCACCCATCGCGTCTGCTTCTGACAGAAAGGCTCTGGCCTTGTCCTCTGGGCTTGCTTCGTTCCTTCCTTGTTGGGAGTCTTCTACCTTCAAGGCCGCGGGGTGCCTCTTTGGGGTTCATCTTTCATTTTCACTTTCGCTGCACCGAGGAGGCAGGTGGGATCCCCACTCTCACTCTGTCACGTTTTGGAAGTGTGTTTCCTGGCGCTATTTTTTTTTTTCTCTTTGCTATTCTGGCAACTTCCGAGGATAATGTAGTGAGTGGAGAACAGCAGCAGGAGCCCTGAGACCACGTGCACCGTCCCCAGTCACCAGGTGGCAGCGGGCGTGTCTCCTGATGACACACCTGGATTCGAGCACACGCGCCGTGGACTGAGCGGATCCTCACATTGCAGTCATCGGCTCTCAAGTACAAGAGCTCTTTTAAAAACCGCAAGCACAGGGCACCTGTCACACCTCAGGCCGATAAGATGAACATAATCCCCTCCGATTATTCCAGACCTCGTCAAGTGTCTGGGTCTCTCCAGCTGTCTTTCCATCTTCTCTGTCAAACCGGGGTCGGATAAACTTCGCACAGAGTGCCGGGTCTGTCTCTTAAGTCTCTTCCTTTTAAAAACGCAAATCTTGGGTGCGCTCGCGTAAAACTTGCATTCAGCGAAAGCCACTCCTTTTCGGTGCACAGTCCTCAGTATTTCAATAAACACAGTCGTGTCACTGCCACCACAGTCAGATGCCTATTCACAGCTCCTAACCCTCTTCCCCCTGAGTCCCCTACCATGGATACCTTCCTCCAAACCGTCACCCTAACCCTAGAATCCACCGATCTGTGTCTGGTCTTAAGTCAGAAAAGGGCAGCGCTAATGACGCGGATGTTTGCTTCCAATCATTTCACCTAGAATCACAGTTTTGGGGACCAACGCTGGCTGCTGGTCCCAGAAGCTGCCTCGTCATCTCCGTCATCGTCCGTCGCTCACCAAGGAACGAACCTTCACCTTGTTCCCAAGTCTGGCTGCTTACAGACACAGCTGAAACCGGTTTGGCTCAGTGGCTAGAGCGTCGGCTTGCGGACTGAAAGGCCCCAGGTTCGATTCCGGTCAAGGGCATGTATCCTAGTTGCAGGCACATTCCCAGTAGGGGGTGTGCAGGAGGCGGCTGGTTGATGTCTTTCTCTCATCAATGTTTCTAACTGTCTATCCTTCTCCCTTCCTCTCTGTAAGAAATCAATAAAATATATTTTAAAAAAACAACACAATTGTGCACAGATGTCCGGGTGGGCATACCTGTGTTTCTTGGGTGACTGTAGGCAGATTTCTGGGTATCGGATATGGGCATGCCTGTGAGAGACGCCCACACGTTGGGACGTGGCTGCATCCCCACCAGCGCGTTCCGGAAGGGCCAGCCGCTCCCGGTGTTGAAGTCACAGCCCCTGTGAGAGGCGTGTGGGCTCTGACTGCGGACTCAGGCACCGGGCCTGGATCAGGGCTGCGAGTCTTTGCACGCGCCCGTTTGCCGTCCACACATCTGTGTTGGCGACGTGTCCGGTAACAGCTTTTGCCCACTTCGCTGGGTTGCTTGTTTTCTTTTTTTTTTTTCTTTTTTTTTTTTATTGATTTTTTACAGAGAGGAAGGGAGAGGGATAGAAAGTCAGAAACATCGATGAGAGAGAGACATCGATCAGCTGCCTCCTGCACGCCCCACAGTGGAGATGTGCCCGCAAGCAAGGTACATGCTCCCAACCGGAATCGAACCTGGGACCTTTCAGTCCGCAAGCCGACGCTCTATCCTCTGAGCCAAACCGGTCTCAGCGGGTTGCTTGTTTTCTTGTTCTTGGCTTGTGAGCGTTCTGTGCACTCTGGGTATCAATTGGTTACTAGATAGATGCTCTGCAAATATTTCCTCTTAGCTTCTGGCTTTTCTTTTCATTCCATTCGCAGTACGTACTTTCAGAGAGCGGCAGCATCTAATGCGGGTGAAATCTAGCCCATCCGTGCATTTCTTTTATGGCTCATGCTTTTGGTGTCAGATCTAAGAAACCTTTGCCTAATTCAAGATCCCAAATTTTGCTTTTATGTGGTTGTTTTTTGTTTGTTTGTTTGTTTGTTTGTTTGTTTTCAGAAGTTCTAGGGTTTGGGGTTTTACCATCACACCTCTCATCTACTCTGAGTTAATTTTTGTCTATGAGACAAAGTATTATTAGTCAAGGTTTGCTTTTTGTTTTAAAAACCAGTCCCCAGACCATTGAGGGAAAGTCAAGCTTTTCTCTATTGAATCGCCCTTATGCCTTTGTCAAAAATCAATTGACCACGTCTGTGTGTGCCTATTTCTGGAAGGTCTATTACTACTTCTATTGATCTTCGCTCTTAGATTTCTGCCAATTCCACACAGCCCGCATTCTCGTAGCTCTATCACAGGCATTCCAATCACTTATTTATGCTTCCCTCCGCATTCAGTTTTCTTTCTCAGAACTGATGTGGCTCCTCTGCTTCCTCTGGCTTCCTGTACCCATTCTAGAATTAGCTTGTAAACCGCTAGGAAACGGGGTTTTATTTAGGATGATGGAAATAACGGTCCACCTGAAAGGAACTGGCATCTTAACATGATTGAGTCTTTCAGCCCATTAACACAAAATCTCTCTCCATGTATGAATGTCTGACTTCTCTAATCGACGTCTTCTAGTTTTCTGGGTACCCATTTTGTTAGCTTTGATCTGTAAACATTTCGTGTTCTGGGTGCTTTAATGGACCGCTATTTTATTTTCATTTCTGATTGTTCATCGCCAGCAACACAGGGCTGCAATTGAATGTTCACATTGACCTTGTACCATGCAACCTTGATAAACAGCCTGTTGGTCCTCGCCGCTCTCGGGAGACTCTTAGGGATGGTCTACATGCCTCTCTTTGTCTACACAGAGAGACCGTTTCATCTCCTCCTTCCCCCTCTGTGTGCATGCGCCTCGCTCTTTTTTTTTTTTCTCGTTCCTAACTGCGTTGGGTAGGCCTTCCAGCGCAGGCTTGTGTAGGAGCGTTGAGAGCACGGATCTTCGTCTCCTTCTCCATCTCGGAAAACACCAGGCGTTCGGTATGAAATAGGACTGTGGCTGTGGGCTTTTCATAGACGCTCTTTGTCAGTCTGGTGACGTTCCCCTTTAAGACTGAGCGGAATGAGAGGTTTGTTTGGGTTTTTTTTTTCATATCTGAATAGATTTTGAGTTTGACAAATGTGTTTTCCGCATCTATGGAAACGATCCTGCTGTTTTTCTTCTTCGTTGTTTCTGTAAAGTAAATGACATTGATTTTCTAATGCCGGGCCCGCACCGCGTTCCTAGAAAAAGCCCCACCGGCTCGCGGGCTGCTGGGAGTTGTGTACATTCCTAACATTATGTGGAGGAATTATTTCATTTTGCACTTATGTTTATGAAGCCTATTGGCCTGTAATTATCTCTCTCTTTTTTGTAGTATCTCTTCGGTTTTTGCATCAGAGGGATGCTGACCTACAATAAAATAATAATAATAACTTGCGGAATGTTATTCCCGCTTTTATTTTCTGAGGCGGTGTACTTACACGCGGTATTCTTCCCTCCCGACACGCCGGGTAGAGCTCCCGGGAGCTCTCTGCGCCCGTGTTCTCTGCTGGAAGAACACAACTGACTCCGCCTTATCCACGCTTTCGGTTTCTTCCTGAGTGAGCACAGGTGGGGGTGACTTACAAAGAGTCCGCCTGTTTCCCCCAGGCGGTTAAATTCGCCGCCATGAGGCACTCGAGATGGCTTTCCGGTTAATGTCTGGGACTGAAATCTATAG
>PVJN01017754.1:24764-40171 GCA_004026805.1 Lasiurus borealis
GAAGGAAGGAAGGAAGGAAGGAAGGAAGGAAGGAAGGAAGGAAGGAAGGAAGGAAGAAAGAAAGAAAGAAAGAAGGAAGGAAGGAAGGAAGGAAGGAAGGAAGGAAAGAAAGAAAGAAAGAAAGAAAGAAAGAAAGAAAGAAAAGAAAGAAAGAAGGAAGGAAGGAGGAAGGAAGGAAGGAAGGAAGGAAGGAAGGAAGGAAGGAAGAAAGAAAAGAAGGAAGGAAGGAAGGAAGGAAGGAAGGAAGGAAGGAAGGAAGGAAAGGAAAGGAAAGGAAAGGAAAGGAAAGGAAAGGAAAGAAAGAAAGAAAGAAAGAAAGAAAGAAAGAAAGAAAGAAAGAAAGAAAGAAAGAAAGAAAGAACTTCTGGTGTCATTGATTTTCTTTATATTTTTCTAGCTTTAAGTTCTTTGATTCCTGCTCTTCTCTTCACTCTTTCCTCCGTTCAGCTTCTTACAGGTTAGCACTCCCTGGTCTAGTGTCTTAAGACGGAAGCTTAGCTCGTTGAGTGGAGAATTTGCTTGGGTTTTGGGGAGGTGTGTGGGGTTTTGTTGGTTTTTCTTTGTGTGTGAGAGCGTTTGAGGTCTAGTCTCCGGGCAGCTGGTTGTAGGTGATTCCGTCTTGTTGAGAATCATCACAGGCTGGGCGTCGATGCTCCAGAGTGTATTGGTCTTCCAACAGCACGTTTGTACCGCTGACCAGCATCTACCCATGTCCGCTTCTCCCAGCCCTGGCAACCACCGGTCTGTCTGGCCTCTGCTTTGTTAGAGGTGGCTTTTTGAGAGCCCACATGTAAGTGAGATCTTCCAGGACCAGTCTTTCTGTGCCCGACTTCAGTATCCTGCCCTCGAGGTCCATCCAGGTAGTCCCAAATGGTAGGGTGTCTTCCTATCTCGTAGCTGAATGATATTCGATTGTATCACATAGACTCTGTCTTCTTTAGCCATTCATTTACAGATGGATCCTTAGGTTGTCTCGCACATCTTGGCTATTGTGAACAATGCTGTACCTCCTCGATATCCTGCCTTCATTCCCTTTCTATATATGCCCAGAAGCGGTATCACTGAATCATATGGTAGTTCTATTTTTAATTGTTTAGACCTCTATGCTGCTTTCCATAATGATTGAACCAATTTCCCTCCCCAGCCACCATGCCCAGGGGTTCGCTTTTCTCCACATCCTCATCAACGTCTGTTATCACTTATCTTTTTTATAACAGTTATCCCAGAAGGTGTGAGGTGATATCTCGTTGTGGCTTTGATTTGCACGGCCTTGATGACTAGTGGTACTGAGAATCTTTTCTTGTAGCTGTTGGCCATTTGTATGTCTTCTTTGGACAAATATCTGTTTTGTTTTTCTGCCCAATTTCTAATCAGAGTGTTTGTTTTGTTTGTTGGAGGGGGTTGTTATTGAGTTGTATGAGTCTTTTATATTTTTGAGCTAGAAGCCTGGTGCACAAAAATTCATGCACTTGTTGGGGGAGGGGAGGTCCCTCAGCCTGGCCTGTGTTCTCTCCCAGACCAGGAGCCCTGGTGAGCAGCTGGCCCTGCCCACCAATCACCCCTCTGCCACCCCCCAATCGCTGTCTCCTCCCTCTGCCCACTGGCACCCACCTTGGCTGGCCTGGTGCCACTTGGTCACC
This sequence comes from Lasiurus borealis, assembly GCA_004026805.1. Lineage (NCBI taxonomy): Eukaryota > Metazoa > Chordata > Mammalia > Chiroptera > Vespertilionidae > Lasiurus > Lasiurus borealis. The sequence goes on from PVJN01017754.1 coordinate 26,405, forward strand.
AGCTCTAGTCCCCAACAACCAGTTGTTCCGTTATTCAGTCAATTTGCGTATTAGTTTTTTATTATATAGGATAATAGCCCCTTATGAAATATATGATTTAGAAATATCTTCTCCGATTTCCCTAGGTTGCCTTTCATTTTCTCGATCGTTTTCTTTGCTGTGCAGACGTGTTTTAATTTGATGCAGTCCCACGTGTTGATTTTTTGCTATTGTTGCCTATGTTTTTGGTGCCATTTCCAGGAAATCGTTGGCAATACCAGTGTCAAGGAGATTTTCTTTATGTGTTCTTCTAGCCGTTTGGTGATTTCAGGTCTTATGCTTAAGTCTTCCATTTCAAGTTAATTTTCGTAAGCACAGTAAGACAGGGGTCTAACTTCATTTTTCTGCACGTGGTTATCCAGTTTTCCCAACATCGTTATTAAAGAAGCTACCCCTTTCTCATTAAGTGCTTTTGGCTCCCTTGACAAATATTAGTTGACTGTGTATACAGGAGTTTACTTCTGGGCTCTCTATATTCTGTCCCGTTGGTCTGTGTGTCTATTTTTATGCCCATACTGTTTTGATTTCTATAGCTTTGCATTATAGTTTGAACAAGAAAGTGTGATGCCTCTGGCTTTGTTACCTCTCAGGAGGTTTGGTTCCTCGGTGTCATTTATGATTCCACAAATATTTTAGGATTCTTTTTCCATTTCTGTGGAAAATGCCATTGGAATTTTTACAGGAATTGCGTCAAATCTATAAATGGCTTTGGATAATGTGGGCCTTTTATATTAATTCTTCTGACTCATGAGCACAGGATATTTCTCCATTTGTTTGTGTCCTCTTCCATTTCTTTTTGGCAAAATCTTGTGGTTTTCATTGCTTGGATCTTTTCCTTCCTTGCTCCAATGTATTCCTGAGTATTTTATGTTTTTTGATGCTATTGTGAATGTGTTTGGTTTCTTTATTTCTTTCTCAGGTGTTTTATTGTTACTGTATAGAAACTCAACTGGTTTCTGGACACTCATTCTGCATCCTGCAACTTTATTGAATTTGTTGATTAGTTCCAACAGGGTTTTGGCATAGTCTCTACGATTTCCTATATATAAGATCATGTCACCTGCCAGTAAAGACAACTTCACTTCTGCCTTTCTGATCAGATGCCTTTCATTTTTGCCTGACCACGTTACCTAGGACTTCCAATGCTATGCTAACTGAGAGTGGGGAGAGTGGGCATCGTGTCTTGTCCCTGATCTTAGAGGAAAAGCTTTCACCTTTCACCTTTCACTGGTGAGTGTAATGTCACTTGTGGGCTTGTCATCTATGGCTTTCGTCATGTTGAGGTGGGCATGTTTTTTTTCAGATCCAATTTGTTGAGGGTTTGTTGTTTTTCTTTTAAATCATGAAAGGATATTCGCCTTGAGAGAGGATTCCCATCCTTGGAAAACATCATGGTTCTGATGGAGCCCTGGAAGCTGTCCCTTGCCCTTGGTATTCCTGGTATCGGAGAATCTCTGTCACCCTCTGGGGTGTGAAGCAGTCCTATAGGGAATCCACCACATTTGGCTCATTTGGAGACCTGCCCATAAAGGCTGTTTCTCCCTAGAAGTTCATTCAGACTCTATGGATCTCAGAAAACAACAACAATACTAAAATTTACATGAAAAAGCATGCTTTCAAGGCCGACAAGTCCCAGGACAGTCAGCTTTCCATGAATACTAAACTGACTTCTAGATTAATCTTTTTGTATGCACCATAAAAAAAACTGACTATAAAATTAGTAAAACATGTTGGTCTCTCAGAGCGTTAAAAGAACAACAATAGACAAAAAGATCAACCAATGGTGTTGTTAGGTGTCAGCCCATTGTTTGAGGTACAGTGGTAACTCGAGATACAAGTGCCCTAACATACGAGATTTTTGAGATACGAGCCGTCGAGCAAGCGACTTTTGCTTTGAAATACGAGCAACAGTTGAGATAGGAGTAATCGCACGGATCGGCCGGCTGCACGAGACCCACCAGTTTACCGCGACTCGAGTGTCTCATAGTTTCCCACGCCTCAAGGTTACGGAACAAATTAAACTCATATCTCGAGGTACCACTGTATTAAAAATGGCTGTCCTTATGTTAAAAGGGGATGGTCATTTGGAACTCGACGTGTCTGGGACAGATATAAATTGTAAATGCCTCCGATACAAAAAGTGGGTCCAACTGTTCTTTCATAAACTAATGAGTTTTTCTCATGGATAAAAGATATGTTTCTGTATGTCTCTCTGTATATGCCTACATATGCATGCTGTAAATGTAAGATAATTTTCAACTTCTGCTGATATTGCTAAAATTAATGGGAAGGCAAGCAATGGCAAGAATTGGGTATTCTAAAATTCTCAGAAATATAGAAACTAACTCAAATGCTTTTCAAGTTCACAACTTAAGATTAATTCTTACTAAATAAAGGCTATTTTAAATTTGTTGGTTCAAGAACAGACATGTCTTTTGAATTAATAAAATATTTATAATTTACCCAAGTTTATAAAAATAAGTCCATGTCAATAACTGACTCTTGGTGTCTATGGAATATGCTCCTAGAGGTTATAAAATATCTTCACAGATGTGCCAAGCTAAAGAATGCTAGTTGTTTACTTCTTAGTTTTCATTAGAGATTGAGATTTTAAGGGTTAAAATCTCAATATATGTAGGAATACTTTTGCAGCTAGAAGAGCCCCCGGAATATCTCCAAGTTCTGTTTTTTATCTTAAATTACATGGAAATCATTGTACAATGAATGACAGAAAACTTCCAGGGTACATTGTATGGGTAAATAAAGGTTGTCAATTAAATGAACAGTCGGGGTTATTGAAAACCCAAGATAGCTGCTTGGTTCTTCCCAGAACCACCAATAATGGAGTTGTTCTTCCTGACTTATTGCTAAACAAGATCCATAGCCATTGCTCACTGGCAAACCCCATTTTCTGTTAAGATGGACTTGGGTGAAGTACCTTATGAGTTGACATTGAAAGGAGCCATCTTAGCTATTATCAAGGTTTGATGAAGTCACTTCAAGAAAATGTCAAGTGGGTAGCCACTTCCTTTCACAGTGAACTCCCAGGAGAGACAGGCTTGGGGCTCATTGACTGCTACCTGGAGATTTTGTTCATTGGAAAGGACAAAAATTAAAGACTCTGCAACTTCATTGGAAGGCACTTCTCAGGTGCCTACCTGCGGATGGCTATCTAACCTTGTCTCTGATACACCCATCTTAGATGACAGACATCTAAGACTCCTTGAGGACAAGAAGCTGCCCACACCAGAGTTAAGCAGCTGTCCCATGACATCCACAAGGCCGGTACACCTTCAGATGGATGTTGACCACCGAGAACAACTGGTTGTCTTTACCAGTTTGCTAAGGACATTAGTCCTAATAAAGTTACACTTGTTTTGGAGGTTTTTCATTATAGTCCAATTGTTCCTGATGACTGAACATGTATAAAATAACTTAATACTTCTCTTTTATGGCTTACATAAATGTCATACTAGGTACCAAATACAGAAAAAAAAAATGAGGTAGAAGACAAAACTCAGATCATGACAGTTCACGGGATAGAAATGACCCAATGTTCTTCACAGTGAAAGCCAGAGGACCCAAAAGCCTTCCGTTCACCTGCCTTCCCTTTTGGGGGACAATTCAGCCTCACGTCTCATGGTTATAGCATTGCCCCATCCAATGGCCCACCATCTCAACAAGCGTTGACATTGAGACTTCCTAGCCCTGTAGGACCACATTGTCCAGCCAAAGGTTGGTCATCAATGCATCCTTCAGGCTGATTTATAATCGAAAGGGGGACTTGTGAAAGATAAAGGGGTTCTACCAGAAGCAACGTCACACAGTGATCTGACCACAAATCCCTAACTGGGTAGGTCCTGGTGGGTAGTAACACCCTAGGTCTCTAGCTTCTCTTTTTCTTTTTTTATTAAATGCATTGGGGTAACACTGGTTAGTAAAACCTTACGGGTTTCAAGTATACAACTCAATAACACCTCATCTGCCCGCTGCGCTGTGCCCTCAGCATCCACAGTCAGATCTCTCTCCGCCATCGTTTTTCCCCCCTCTGCCCTGTTCTTTAGTGAAAGGTTGTAAGCCGGCCCTGTTCGTTGTTCTTGTGCATCTATCTCAGTACACCTCTGAAATAACAAAAGTAATCACCACCCTCAAAAGAGTACATAATCTTATTAACTATTCTGTAATCCGATCCCCGCCTTGCTTCCTCTAATCTTCCCCCGGTCCCCTCCTTCATTTCCAATGCATAAAAGAAGCTGCAAACCGATTATCTCAGGAGTGTTTGAGATCTTGCTTCCCGGCAGCTGTCGTCGGTTTCGCTCAAATAAACTCGTATTAAAAATTCTCTACAGGTTTGGACGTTCCTTACATCGACAGCTTCTTCAGCTAAAGAGATATTTAGGGTGTTCGTCGTACGCGTGTTCTAGGAAGAGGATTAAGGGACACTGCAAAATGTCTATGATACTCGAGGATGAGCTGAGAGGTGGAAAGTTCTACGCAAGGATTTTGCCGAACTAGCTCAACCAATTTATCCGGTTTTAAACTTAATTTCCAATCGCTCACGCATTGGAAAACGGAAATAGTATTCTTACGTATATCAAAAGAGCCACCTTCAGCCACGAACCCTTGTGTGAACACATGGAGCTGAACCAACTTTCATCATCGTTTCATGAAATAGGAAACATAATCATCTTCGTGGAAAATGTCTATAAATGCACGTGTGGACGTTGCTCATGCGGATTTTAATAACACGGTAATGCCTAGTAGGCAAGGACAGAAGGTCAGTTTCAGTCGAGAATCATTAAGGCCCATGGGGGGAAAAAAAAAAAAACCACCAATAATGGAGTTGTTCTTCCTGACTTATTACTAAACAAGAGCCATAGCAAATTAGAATATAGAAGGCAGGCAAACAGATCTATCTCCTCAGCCATCACATTAGCCACAGGGCATGTCCTTATTACTAAATTTTAGAGACACCCGTTGAGACGAGCGTGGTAGGTAGGAAAGTACAGGAAGCTAATGTGATTCTGAAGTCATAAAATATTCCATAATGGAAGGTGTTGCAAGGTAATTTTGGCACAGGCAACATTTGCTTTTATAATACGATCGTATGTTAAGATGATTTTAAAAATCAATTTAAAAATTCATAAGATGATTTTACTCTCCTGTTACTCTATGGGTTTATTACGCAATCTTTCATGCAGGGATTATTTCGAGGGGGTTTATTCCAAGACCAGTGTTCTTTCAGGTCACTACGCCTCCAAAGACAGAACGAAACCCATCTTCCAAAGAGTATGTGCTGCTAGACCAGGCCCAGCATCACCCGCAAGGGGAGGTCACTGGAACCTCACACGTCCTGCAGACCGGGCAGCTTTCATGCATGCACCTCACCCCACACAAGAAACGTTTTGCAATGAGTGTCCTGGTTATGGGGTGCCCCTGTTAAAGGGCTACCAGCAGAAGCTGTGATCCAGTTCTAAAGAGAGAGCACCAAAAATCGGGTCCCTGCTGCCATCTCTTCAACTTAAATCAAATGCCATGGCCCCCCCATACACAGTGAAGTTACCCCAAATGCCATTTCTTTATCAAAAGGAAACATGCCCATGACAAGAAACGGTATGTTATTAAGCGTATTTAAAAGAACTATTTCGTTAAAATGACAAACGCAGTGTTCATACCTAGCACTCACTCAGTTGTGGCTAGAACAAAAAGGGGGTGGGGGAGAGGGTAAGCACACTGGCACGACTAATCGGGCACCAACCTGGTATAGGCTGAGGTGCTAACACCACTGTGGGAAGAGACCTGGAGGCAGGCGCCGGCCTGGACAGAGACACAGCTACTCGATTTGCCAATAAAGGAGGCTTTTCATACCCACGGAACAATCTTGATTCCTCGGGATATATCCACGTTGAGTCCAGAGCAAAGGAATTATTTAAAAAGATCTGTCCAAAAAAGAAAGCAAGTGTAACATTTCAGACCACGCACACGAGAAAGGCTAAAGACTACTGCAGAATATCTCTGTCTTACATTGATCACATACTGGAGAGTCTCTAAGTGGGGACTCCATAAAAGCATCCTTCTCCAACCTCGGGATCCACGGAGCTCCAATAGCCATCGCCACGAAGCTACCGTGGCCTGCGCCGGTCTTCAGCTATGGACTGGATTAATCCAGCGCAGCAGCCCATTTACAGACCACAGAACCGCCACAAGGAGGTCCGTGGTGTGGCACAGACAAGTCACCACTTGATTTTTCTTTTCTTTTTTTTTTTTAGTTTTCACACAAAGCGTAAATTAGTGCATTTGAATGCAAACACCAAACTAAACCAGAGGGAAGAGGAATAATACTTAAAGGAATCCTAGCAAGAAAAAAGGTCACTTTTGAAATTGATACTTGAATTCTATCATGTTTAAGGCCAGCTGTTGAGCCATTGTTACAGATTTAAAAACTAAACATTGTAAAGAGGAGATTCTGATTCGCAATGGAAAATTCTAAGTTGTTCTATAGAATCCAAATATATTAAGCTAAAATGAAATACCGTTCCCTCCTCTCCCCCCCCCCACCCGCCCCAATCTGCTGGTGTTTAACAGACAGATCTTATTCTGAAAAGATCCCTTTTAGACCTAGAAGGTCAATCTGGTGCAATTAGCAAGGAGAAATCACACGGTTTTCTGTTGTTATGGAAATACCCAACGACTTCGTAATTGAGTCCCACTTATCCAACGAAACTACTTGCATTTTTACCTTACAGTTGGGTATCCGTTTGTCTATCCAACCTTTCCCAACAGGAGGTGGGAGAGCAGATGGGCAGACATGTGGGAAAATGGGCACCAGCTCCACAGTGGAAGAGGGGGACAGTCCTATTGAAGAAGAAGGGCCACCGAATAGCCACTGAAACCCAAGAAGAGAGAGGGAATGCTTGTTAGCCCAAATCCATCAACTCTGCTTTGTCCCGTAAGCTACTGGGGCAGCTGCTTTTTTCATTTTTTAAAAAGAGAATGCAAAAAGATATGTATTTAACTAAGAGAAAAAAAACCTCCTCTTTCCCCAGTTTTTTTTTTTTAAATCCATATGTTTTTAAAATGTATAAGGTTCCCCATCAGAACCAACACAGAGCATTACCCACACTGCGCTCTTCAATACTGAGGAAGAACTTTAAGCACAGAACCACGAGGACCCGGTAAAGAAGTGGGTTTCGGCCTGAGACAGGAGGAACCGCCGTGGAAAGGGGAGGTGCTGGGTAGTCCCTGTATGATTCTTGAATTCTTCTCATAAGCAAGCAGAGAGCTAGCTGTATGTCAGGAGAGCTCTGTCAGGATCACATTTTGTACAAATTCTACTTATCTCTTTAAAAGGCAGACACAAATCGTGTTTTCAAAATGAAGCCCATTAAGGGGTTAAGATGGAAAGTTGCCGGCGGCTCACGAGTGCAAACAGAGTCCAAGGCGAAGGAGATGAAAAGGGTAGCTCATCCACAACCGAAGATCCCGGGGCACAGAGGGAAGGAGTGAACACGGAAAGGGGCAGGCCGTCTCGGAGACGGTCTCCCTCGTGAAAATCACCGAGTCGTCACGAGCAGAGAACTGACAGAATCATTGCTCAGTGCCGTGGAATGCCTCCACATCTACTTCTTTTAAGATCAGAAAAGCATTTTTTTAAATTTTCCTGTTATGTGAAAATGTCCTTCTGGTTCTAAATAGTGTCATTTCCCAGAAAATGTGGAGCACGAAGATATTTAAAAGAAGATAGATAATAAGATTTTATAAATACATTTTTAAAAATTCACACCCCCCAAAAATGCAGTGTTCTATATAGGGGGGAGAAAAAAATGTAGTTCCTGGACATTATATACCTCTAGTGGCAGCACGCTGATATAGCAACCCCCTGAAAAATGCCCAAAAAGCGACCAACGTTTGTTCAATAAAACCCAATATGAACTGCATAGCACATCAAAATAGGTATCTGGGACTGCATACGTGATGTATCACTAGGTCTAAAGACCGGTGTGGGCGGAGTTTAACAACGTCTTTAAGGAAAGCTCGCAAGATAAAATCTGGGAATAAAATTAATTAAACGGTGGATTCTAACCTACCGCTTATTTGAATATGCTAACGAAGGCTATTCTTGGAATGAAACGCGTTTCCCCCCTGATTTAAATGCATCTGCATAGTTAGAGAGCAAACAACAATGCATCCTGCCAAAACCATCCTGCCTGGGGTTGCACCATTAATCAAAGGTACCGTCACTTTTCCGTTTTAATTCCGGGTTTTAAAGGCCAAAGTATTCCAAAGTGCAGGATGGCGTTAGCTAGCTAATGAGGCGGGCTCCGGAGGACCTACTAGGTCGGAAGGTTAGGGGGGGGGGCGGCCAGCCTGCCGTTCATCACCAGTAACATTCCTCGGTATTTAAAGGCAGGATTGCCCTGCAGCTCCCACCAGTGTGAATTCCCTCCAGCCTTGTCCTGAGTCTATTCTCCCACGGAAGGAAGGAAAAAAAAACACACCAGCCTCAACCAGATCAGCCTCAGAAACAGCTATTGATTCCCAGCTTGATTGCCAAGTCTGGTGGCGGAGACAGTAAAAGTATTAACTTCTCTGCCATCAGCCAGCCGGCCACGCTGCGCGGCGGCGGCGGCGACTTCAGCACCGCGCTCTGTGGACAGCGACCCCGGCCCCGCTGCGCGGCGGCGGCGGCTTCAGCACCGCGCTCTGTGGACAGCGACCCCGGCCCCGCGAAACTTGTGGCCGCACCTGGGTCCCAACGCGGGCCTTGGGGGTGCTGGTCCCTAAAAATGCGTGGCCGGGGGACCCCGGGAAATGCGGGCAGACCGCTCGGGGAGCAGAGCGGGACGCCAAGGCATGAACTTTGTGGCCGCGGCACGGCGGCCGGGCTGGCTGGGGCCGCCGGCTGGTGGGGGAGCTGGACCACCGGGGGCGGAAGAGCGCGAGCCCCAGGCCGGGGCCGCCCGGGCCAGCGAGGGCCGCGCCCGGGGCAGGGGCGCGCGGAGACCAGACCCCGGGACCCGGGGCGGGGGTGCAGGGGAGGGGGGTGGAGGGCGGGGGCGCGTTACCTGCCCGTGGAGCAGCGGGAAGCAGTGCGCGGCGGCGGCGGCGGCGGCGTGGTCTGGCGCAGAGGGCAGCGGCACCAGCGGCAGCAGGGGCTCGCCGGGGGCTGGCCAGCCGGGCGGCCCCGGGAGCAGCGGCGCGGCGGGGGGCTGGGCCGCGGCGAGCAGCACGGGCGGGGGCGCGACCCCGGCGCCCAGCCGGAGCAGCCCGGCCGCGCCGGGGACCATCCAGACCCAGGGCGGCGGCGGCGGCGGCGGGTCCGCATTCATGGGCCAGAGGAGAGGCTGCCGCCGCCGCCGCTGGAGCCCGGAGCCCACCAGCATCCTACATCCCCGCGCGGGCGGCGGCGGCGGGGGCGGCGGGGGCGGCGGGGGCGGCGGGGGCGCCGGGGGTGCGGCCGGCCACCGCTCGGGCTCCGGAGCGAACTCACTTGGTTCCGCGGCGCCGCCGCCGCCGCCGCCGCCGCCGCCGCCGCTCGCTCCGCCCCTGCCCCGCGCCGAGAGCCCCTCCTCCCGCCCACCGTCCTCCCCACCGCTCCGAGCGCGGCCGCAGCGCAGCCACCGCCCCCACCTCCAGCCCCCGCTCCCGGACCTCAGCCCCTGCCCCGCCCGCCCGCGCCCCCAGACTCCCGCCCCACCCCCCCGCCTGATCGCCTGCACCCCTCCCGGGCTCAGCGCGCCCGCGCCTCTGGACCCCGGAGCGGGCGGGGCAGGCGGGCGGGCGGGCGGGAGCGCTGGGAGCTGAGGGCGCGCCTGGCCGGGATCCCGCCGATAGCGCCCCCGGGCTCGCGGGCGGGCGCTGGGAGCCGCTGGCCCTCGCAGCGGTGCGCAAAGCGCTGGCGCCCGGAGCCGGAACCCGCGCGCGCGGTGGCGAGCGGGGAGGCCCGGGTGGCCGCGCACCAGCCGGGCACGTCCCGCCGCCGGGCGGGGCTGGGGGCGCCCGGCGGGACCGCGCCAGGTCCGCTCTCCGCCCGGCTCTGCTGGGGTCAAGGGCGCAAGGCCCGAGGGGATGCTGGTTGCAGACCCCGACGTTGGGGGCGCCGATGGCCGCTGGGGGGTGAGCAGGTTTCTCCCCGGGAAATGGGCCAAACACACGCTTTCCTAAGCCCCCAGCGGGTCCTCTTCCCGCGCCCTCCCCGACGCTCCGTGAACTTCCGTGCAGCGCACCAGGCGGGTCGCCTCCGGGCCTTTGCACGGACGCCCTAGTTCTGGCGAGAAGCCCCCGGCAAACTGGTTGTGGGTTCTCGCAGGCACAGAACTGTGCTCCTGCTTTCCCCGCCGCACGTGTGGCCTCTGCCCTGCACCGAGGGCCGCCTGGGGCCAAGGACAGACCCTCCCTCCGGACCCTGCTGGCCCACAGCCTGGCTCCGCGCAGTCCTGACAGTCACCGCCAGGCGGCGCGCTTCCCCATAGCGCAGGGGCCTCCCTCCTGCCACAGACCAGTCCCTGGGCGGCCCCGTCACTTCCCTGTGATCCCAGGCCAGTAACAGCCGCTCCGGGAGCCGCGCCCAGCCCTGGACGGTGTGTGCTGGCGGCGGGAGGGAGGCTTCCCGCGCTAATTAGGTCCTCGGGTCGCCAAGTGGAGAGGCCCAACCAGCTGCCCGCAGCTCCCGCCCAGGGCTTCCTGCTGCTTCCACAGGAGGAGGATCAGAGGCTCGCCTTTAAGGACCCGCGGGAAAACCCACCCTGTCCTGGGCGGGACCGCGTGCGGTCACCTGCCCGCAGCCACACACACACACACCTGGGACTCTCCAGACACGTGCTCTGAACTGGTCCCCACCACGCTCCTAGGTACAAACTTAAGTCACCTGAGTCCTCCCATTTTTCTTCTAGGGATGTTTCCCCCCCATAACCCTAATTTGCTTAATTTCCTCCTGCTCTGGCACGATTTCTTTTAGATCTGGGCATATGTTAATTTGCATAGCTGGCATCTCCATATTTTTCTCCATTTTTTTTCAATTAGCAAATGTATCTCTCTCTTTGATGCAAAAAGTACTGGCAAGATTTTGTGGGTGTTTTTTTTTTTTTTCTCTCTCTCTCTCTCTCACCTAAAATCAGAAAGCTCAGCAGATTTGAAGCCTGTGACTATTCAACTTAAGTTTTTAAATTCACGGGCATAGGTCTGTCAGTGCCCCAAAAATGTGATGTGTCTTCACTTTGGTGGGCACAGCCAGACTAAGGTATTGAGGGGGCATCCCTTAGGCAGGTCATGGGGGCCCGTGTTTGAGTCACTGCTACCTACCCTTCTCCATCCTCTGGAAGCTGGGCCCGGGGCCCCAGGGCAAAGCCCGGCCTGCATGGTGGTCTCCACACCAAGTGCCACACACACTGACCCCACGCTCCCAGGAAGGCGGGGTTCAGCCCTCTGTGGGGGGCTTCCTCGGGCACTGGGGGTGGGGAGAGGGGTCTCACCCCACCCCCACCCATCACCGTCCTCGGAGTGGTTCTGCTCAAGTCTGCGTTGGTCAGCGGGTGCTACCTGTCGCCTCCCTGCCTTCCCTGTGCCCTGAGCAGAAGGCGCCTTAGGCAGCCGCTACACTCGGAGCCGAGCCAGAGCTGGAAGTCACGAGTGACTTTGCACTCAGAGAACCTCAAAGCAGCCACACGGCGCCACCGCTTCCTGCCGCGGGCTCGGCTTACTCATTTAACACCGTGCCGGGGGCCCCTCCCATCCCCTGCTGCGTGCTGATTCTGGGGAAACATGCAGGGCGGTTGCCACCGAGGAAGTGAGACGGTGGGGCACCCAGGGTGAGGGCTCTTCCCCCGCTGCTGGCTCTCATTTCATCTCAGGGACCCCCTACACGCACCCAGAAACAGCCCTACACCCCATGGATGGCAGACAAGCATCCCCACGGGGATTTTGGTGACTCGGAGCAGGAAGCACTGTTTCCTCAGAGCCGTGGTCGGCAAACTGCGGCTCGCGAGCCACAGGCGGCTCTTTGGCCCCTGGAGTATGGCTCTTCCACAAAATACCACGGCCTGGGATGAGTCTATTTTGAAGAAGCGGCATTAGAAGAAGTTTGAGTTTAAAAATGTGGCTCTCCAAAGACATTTCCATCGTCGTCCTGTTGGTACTGGGCTCTGTGGACTCATGAGTTTGTCAGCGGCTGCCTCAGAGGACCAGAGGTCGGAGCCAGCCCATCTCTGAGCCTCAGAAGCTCGGTGCTGGTCAGACCTGTGCTGACCGGTCAGCACCCCCAGGAGCCAGATCTGGGCAAGGCCCCTGCCTTCCTCTAACCTATGGAAATAACCGGATCTAGCAGAAACCGGTTTGGCTCAGTGGATGGAGCGTCGGCCTTTGGACTGAAAGGTCCCAGGTTCGATTCCGGTCAAGGGCATGTACTTTGGTTGCGGGCACATCCTCGGTGGGGGGCGTGCAGGAGGCGGCTGATCGATGTCTCTCTCTCATCGATGTTTCTAACTCTATCCCTCTCCTTTCCTCTCTGTGAAAAATTTATAAGATATATTAAAAAGAAAAGAAAAGAAAAAAAGCCTAAAGTCCATCCATGCTCTCCAGGCAACCCCAGCAGAAATCCGCGCGGAGGTGAGAGAAGAGCACCTCAGCAAGCGCAGATCCATCCACGCCAACATCTCCACATGCTCGCTTGTTTTTGTTTTTATCTCGAGAAAAAAAAAATAATGTTGGGCGTCGGGGAGAGATGAACGAAATAAGATCTCGCAGCCTGTAGAAGGTCCTCCTTTCAAATTATCGTACTCGGTAGTTTTGAGTAAAGCAGGAGAATCAGAAGGAGAGAGAGAGATGAAAAGGCTGTTTTTCTGCCCACTCCGCCAGAACTCCTTCCCCAGCAAATGCTGATCCCGCCGGGTTCTTCCCTCCCGGAAACTTCCAACTGGGGGACCCAGAGCCCTGGAAGAAAGCCAGGCAGGCGGGCGGGGGGCCTCTCCCCGGAGGAGGAGAGTTGGCAGCGAGTTACCTGACTCATCAGAGTGAGGAGATGAGGGGAGCGGATCCCAGGGTTCTGAGCGCAGCCAAGCAGCCCTCTCCACGCGGGGAGCCCGGTTGGAGGGGGGCAGCGGGGGTCAGGAAAGAGGGGAAGGCTGGTTGTGGTGACCCTAAAAGCTCCGGGCCACCGGGGTCACAGCGGAAGCTTCAGCCTGGGGCTCGGGGCACAGTCTTGGATGGAGATGCAGAACCGGAATAAGCCTCAGAATGGAGTGGAACAGCTGTCCCTAGCCACGAAAATCGGGGTGTGGATGGATAGGGTCACCGGCCGGCACGAACTGGGAGAGGAGAGGCCATCTATGGGGTCACAGAAGGGTCAACCTTGACGGGCGGTTGGCCACGAAACCGCTGTGGAGGGACACGAGTGCGCCTGTTTGGTAAGGGGCGGCGCTGGCATCTCTGTGGGCCGGGGGCTGTGGCCGCACATCGAAGACACGGGGAGGCTCCGGGCATCAAACTCGGGCAGGGAAATAAGTGTGTGGGCCTTCGGGAACCTCCCCTCCCCGGTATTTTTTTCCCAATTAATCTCTCTCCCTAGGTAATATGATAATACATGTTGTATAGATTGGATATTAGTTATTGGCTGTCTAATCATATTGCATTTTATAATGAATAGTTTTAATTCCAGCTTGTCCTCGACAGGCCTTTAAATCTCATTTTTCACTCGATATCCTATCCTTCTCCGAGGGACCCCCTCCCCCTTAT
>PVJN01017755.1:0-40071 GCA_004026805.1 Lasiurus borealis
GATTCGAGTCTCAGGATCCACTCCAGTCAGTCATCAGTTTATTTTGTTTATTAGATTCTACATCTGAATGAGATCACGTGATATTGTCTTCCTCTGGCTGGCTTACTTCCCTTAGCATCATACTCTCCAGGTCCCTCCCTGCTGTCTCACAGGGTAAGAGATCCTTCTTCTTTACCGCTGCAGAGTACTCCCTGGTGTAGATGTACCACAGCTTTTTTATCCACTCACCTGCTGGTGGGCACTTGGGCTGTTTCCACATCTCAGCTACTGTAAATCGTGCTGCTCTTAGCTTCCCATTCTCCTCCTTCAGGGAACTTTCCACAATTGCAGTGAAGTGATTAACTGGGTCATTGTCTGTTGAACTTGCTGTGTTTGCTAGGACGCTCTAAGCGCCACGCCAGCAGGGATCACGCTGCCTGACTCCCTGTTCTCTTCCCGGTGCCCAGTACCGTGCCTGGCACACAGCAGGTGCATCAGCTCCAGTAAAACAATAATGTCACCATTTGAACGTGGGTGGCCAATAAATGGGAAGCAAAAAGAAGCAAGACTCACGGGCTCTTAGATAGGGGGAGGGACCCGTAGTTTCAGAGGTACCCCAATTTTGCCACGAAGGGCAGTGAGACCCAGAGGGAAGGTAAGCGGCTGGCTCCATGTCTTGTACCGAAGAAGTCTTCCGGCCTGAATCTCAGTCCCATTCTCCCCAGCACCATGGCTGGAGCTCTGGAATGAAAACACTCTGTCCTGCCGCACCAGTGAAGCAACAATGTATTCATTGAACGTGCAAGCCATCACAGTTCAGTGAGAAAAAGAGTTTGTCGTGTGAGATGAATCAATCAGCCAAATGGAAGGAAGGGAAAGAAAGAAAAAGAAAAAAGAGCAGACCAAGAGCCTCCTTTCGCTTTGTGCAATATGGATTGTCCCCGGAATCAGATCCGGCACGTTCTGTGGAGCAGAGACAAAAACTACGCGGAGAAGCACACCGTGCATTTTGCCTCTGTGCTTCTGAACCCTGGAGAGGGCGCCCCAGAGCTTGTGGAGTTGAGGCCTTGACCTTGGGCACTTACCCCGAGGCCGCAGGATGAGGGCCTGTGCTCTGAAAGCCAGCCTGGGGCACAATCATCCCTTAGGCCAGGGGTCGGCAAACTCATGGGATGCTAACATGGCTATGAGGGCTTGTAGAGTGAGGAAACCAAGCTTTCCTCCTAGCTCTGGGTTCCATGGTAACCACAGCTGCCTGAAACCCACAGATGGGTCCCCAAAACCCTGCGCCCCCAAACGCCTTTACTACCTCCTTGGAGGGCACAGCATCTTCATCGGCTGACACTCACCCATAAAGCCCTGGTGTCCTCTTGCTCTTAGCTTCTTGCTGCTACCGTCTTCCTCTCTCTTCCTGCCTCCCGATCTCCTGAGAGTGGGAGAGAGGAAGCTAATCTGTCCTTTCTGGGGCAGGAGGGAGACTAGGAGTAGGTAGGTGAAAGGTCATCATGGCGTTTGTTTTTTTTTTCTTTATCCCCCCCCCCTTTTTTTAATCCACGGTTACTTCCGTCGGCTACTCCAAGGGGTGCATCCGAGAATAAACGGTGGCTCCTTCATTTCCACTGTGGAATAAACTTGTCATGGCTGTTGAAAGTGCAATTTGGTTCCCCGATGCCATTCTCCACATCACATTTAGAGGCTTCTGCTCATTTGCTTCTCTTTCACTCAAGATCTTGATGAATATGTATGAGAGCCCGCACTCCGACCACCCCTGCGGCGTGTCATCAATAAGCAGCGAGCCATCGACAAGAGCGCCAGGGAAACAAACTTCTGGGAACGGATGCCCCTCCAGGAAATTCCAACTTTGACAACTTAGAGGAGAAATCGGAAGCTGAGAGTAGCCCGTGCAAGGAGCAAGCCACTGTCACACACTCCACAACAGAAACCCAGGCCCCTCGAGACCCTCAGAATCTGATTTCCCCAACACTGAGCACCACCCAGCCTGGTCTGTCCCCACTCTGGCCTCAAAAGGATTCCACAATTAGCTATGAGATGTACTTAGCATCGACATTTTCAGGCACCGTGCTCAAGGAATCAGAACCAAATCTATGTTCCTGAGAACTCATAGAAGTTTCGACTGGGTGGGAGCATGGGAATGCAGTTCAAACAAGGCATATCTGGTTTTGGACACAGAAATAGGACGGAAACCAAAGAAAGCATTCTTCCCATTGATGTATGCAGCGAGTGCTGGTCTGGTACCCCGAGAATCCTGGGGCGAGGTGATCAGAGGCGTGCGCCCCAGTAGAGATGGAGGTGAGACAGGCTGTGCCAGGGATAAGCTGCTAAACTGGAGGGCAAGGGGCTGAGGCTGGCACACTCTTCCTCGGCCTGGACTGTCTCTCTACACCATTGCAGGGCGCTCCTTGGTATTCTTCAATTCTCAGGTCAGATGCTCCTTCTCAGAAAGGCCTTCTCTGACCCTCCTTCTTTTTTAAAAAATATATATTTGTATTGATTCCAGAGGAAAGGAGAGGAAGAGAGATATAGAAACATCCATGATGAGAGAGACTCATTGATTGGCTGTTTCCTGCACACTCCCTACAGGGGATCAAGCCTGCCACCCAGGCCTGTGCCCTGACCGAGAATTGAACTGTGACCTCCTGGTTCATAGGTTGATGCTCAGCCACTGAGTCCTGTTGGCCAGGCTGGCCCCCCATCCTTTATGTACTCTCAGGACCCCATCCACTCTTGATTTCATGGCCAGATTCCTTTTCTTTTCATAGTTTTTCTACATCTTAAATTAAATTGTCTTACTCAGGGTTCTGTTTTGACTTGTGATTCCTCCTAGAGAAGGCAAGTTTCATAAGACCCGGGACTTTTTCTTCCCCACAGCTCAGAATGTGACTGTGCCTGGTAGAGGTGCTCAGTAAACATTTGTTACATGAATGAATGAATAAATGAATGAATGAATGAACGAACGAATGAAGGAGTGATAGAATCCATGCATACGCGCCTCTCACAGACCTTGTCATGCAGAGTACATAATCTGCCTCTCAGATGTGCCTTACATTTCCTCCCGATGGGAGACAGTACAATGCCTCCATTCCTTTCTACAATATCTGTCATCTCTGCTTATATGAAGGATGCCCTGTAGCTGCAAGGGCCTCCTGTAATCCCCCAAACAATCTGGAGCGCGGTATTATCAGCGGAGTTTAGAGAGGAGGAAAGTCACCAAAGGTTCACCAACGGAGATTCTGATCCAGAGCCCTTGCTCTTTCTTTCTAATGAAATCCCGAACCTGTTGGCATGTGTGGTGCTAAAACGAAAAAGGTGTCAATGTCGGGAGTTTCCTAGGCTTTTTTTTTTGCTTTCTCTTGGTTTTCTTGTGAGAGAAGGGGGCATGATAAGAGGGAGGGAGAAAAGAAGGGAGAGGGAAGAAGAGGAAGGGAGAACAAGGAAGAAGAAGGAAGAGGGGGGAGGGGACAGAGAGAGAATAGATCCTCTGCCCATCTCTACCAAAACATCTGCTACATCCTCTTGCAATGAATGAGCCAACTTCTAATCTCGTACCCTGGGCCAAGGCAGTATATTAAAAGGAACATTGACTTTGACCATGGGAAATACCAATTCTAATACCAACATCATTATGTATCATGAGGTATTAACTTTATGGCTTGGGGCAAATGATTTATCTTTTCTCAACCCCAGTTTCCTTCTCTCTGCAATGAGAATATCGCTCACCTCCTATAACCGTTATAAGGCTTCACCGAGAGTTTGTGTTTAAAAATCCTGCCAAAACCGTTTGGCTCAATGGGTAGAGCATTGGTCTGTCGACTGAAAGGTCCAAGGTTCTATTCCTGTCAAGGGCATGTATCTTGATTGAGGGCACATCCCCAGTAGGGGGCGTACAAGAGGCAGCTGATCGATGTCTCTCTTTCATTGATGTTTCTAACTCTCTATCCCTCTCCCTTCCTCTCTAAAAAATCAATAAAATATATTTTAAAAATAAAAAAATAAAAATCCTAATAGTGTGTAGGGCCACAGAAGATCTCCAGATGAGTTTGCCACCCTCTTCTATATTGAGGTTCTGTTCTTCCTTTTTGTTATTTTAAATATCGTTAAAAATTCTGCACCCAATTATAATAGGGCTGGTAGGGGACAGTTCTCCTCTATCCCTCCCCCCACCCCCATTCTCAGGACACCCTCTGGGCATCCTGCGATTAGACTCAACCCTACACTAGCTGCCCAGAGATGTTCTCCAAGGGTTTGGGGAGCTGTGAGCCAGGAACTCTGGGTAAAGACATTATACAAGGAATATGTTTCTTATTATAAAGCATCATAACACAGTCGTAAGAATTGTTCAGGCATGTCTATATTTGCTCAGTAATAAATATACGCCCACACCTGCTGTTTTATTTTCCTCTCCTACGCCAAGTTTAGGTTACTGTTAGGCTGAGGAGTCTGTTTACTTTTTTATTCTTTGACCCCTGACCTCCTGACAATCTACAGATGCAGAAGAAGCTGTCTGAGGTGTTGTTTTTTTTCTAGTTTTAACTCTAACTGATCGTAAAAAGAATCACGGAGTGGTAAAATTTGGAAAGAGATTTAGAGGTCATTATTTCCAAAAGCCAGGTAGAAAAATAAATAAATAAAAATCCGCATGGGGAGCTTGGTTAAAAAAAAAAAAAAAAAACGATATTACAACCCAGCCCCATCCATTCTGATTTAGTGGGCATGGAAAAATACCCAGAAATTAGTATTTTTATGAAGCTCTCCACAGGATGCTGATGCTCAGCCAAGTCTGAGAACCAGTAAAATATAGCTGTTTTCAAACGCTGCTAAATCAGTGGAAGACTGTTTTCATTCCTCCGCTTGCAAAGGAATGCAAGTGGAGCTGTTCTCACTGAAGAGAGGGATGGAACCTTGTCTCCTCCCCCCACCACCACCAACCCCCCGGGGCTGACTGACTGAGGGACAGTGAAGAACGCAGGGGAGGGGTACGATTTGGACACCACTGATCTCAACCAAGTCGTCCAGAATGTCACTGGGGCATGGCCAGCCGGCTCCGATTTCAATGCCACCAGTAATGTGCATCTTCCTTTCATGAAGTCCTTATGATGGGGGTGTGGTTATTTCCTTAAAAAATCTTTTTTTTTTTTTAAATTTATTGACTAGAGAGGAAGGGAGGGGAGAATGAGAGGGAGAGAAACATCGATGTGTTGCTTTACTTACTGATGCATTCATTGGTTGCTTCTATATGTGCCCTCACTGGGGATCGAACCCACAACCTTGGCATAGGGCATACTGGGCCAATACTCCAGCCAATGGAACCACCAAGCCAGGGTGAGCTGTAGTTATTTATTTGCTGGTAATTTCTTGCTCCCCAGCCCTCCACAGGCTCCTGACTTATATGATCCACTGGCCCCGTTAAGCAGAAAACGAAACTTCTCCCTGGGATGCAGGCTCTGCCTCTGCCCACCTCTGCCTCCTGGTTCTCTGACCACCCTCTCCTCTGCCTCCTCCTTCATCCTCTCCGAAATCCCTTCTCTTTCTACACAGTCCTGATATCACAAAGAAATAGCACAAAGAAGGACAACATTTTTTAAAAAATTATTTTAAAATATAAAAGGGGAAATCTGCCTTTGACAAAGAGAAAACAGTACACTAGCTTGTCTCAGCTCTTAACGTGGTTTTAAACACAACAAGGATTTTTAAGATTTTCTGCTTATTCTACAATAGTACCTCCTCATCAGAATATTTTTGAGCACGGAATTCTGGACCCAGCCATGTGCTAGCGAGCACCGGATCCACAAAGGAAAATCTGCTTTGGCTTCTGTCCTCTACAGACTCACAAAGTAGGAGACAAATATATAAACAGTTGTGTTATAGATAATGAGGAAAGTGCCAAAAAGACATAATTGGGGAGGGTGGCGGGGGAGGGGTCTATAATACAAAACAAAAGAAATAAAGACATACTGGGAGTAAAAAGGGGAAGGAGACTAGATCCGCAGGGAAGAGGGATTTCCATTGGGCCAAGAATGTCCTGTTAATAAAAGGACCAGAAGAAGAGGGAAAAGAGAAAAGGGAGAGGATGAATAGATTGCTAAAATGGCAAGCAATCAGTTTTCTCAAGATTAAAAAAAAAAATTAAAAGGAATTAAAGACTGAATTTTTTCCAAAATCATGAGGAGCACAAGATCTCTGAGGCATCTCTGTGCTTTCCAATGGTGCGTTCTAATACACGGCGAATTCCAAAATAAATCTGAGCAAAAGCGATCGCAGTGCGATTGTGTCTGCATCACAACCCCAGAGATAGATGTAGGCACTTGAGATGGGCGAAATGATCTTGATGCTGTGAAAGCATCTGGGGTTGGGGGCAGTGGTCTGAGGGGGTGAGAATTACCATTTTCTTTCTTTTTTTAAAAAAATGTATTTTATTAATTTTTAGAGAGGAAGGGAGAGGGATAGACAGTTAGAAACATCGATCAGCTGCCTCCTGCACACCCCCCACTGGGATGTGCCCGCCACCAAGGTACATGCCCTTGACCGGAATCGAACCTGGGACCTTTCAGTCCGCAGACCGACGCTCTATCCACTGAGCCACACTGGCTAGGGCAAGAATTACCATTTCCATGGTTAGCTCTCTAGAAGTAGCTGACCTTTTAAGCTTTGTATGAAACAATTACAAAAAGAGCATGGTATCAGCATAAAAGGAATTTGCAGTCACTTGAGAAGAGGAAAGAATTGCCAGGGACCCCCACATGTGTGCCTGTTCATGAGTCAGTGTCCCAGCCTCCAGGGCCCCCCTCCCTGGCAGAGAAACTGGACCTCATTTCCAGGGGTCCCTGTCCCCGCTAAGGCGAGGTCTCCGTGCAGGATCTGCGGCCCTGAAGAGAAGGAGCAGCCACCTGCCCTCAGAGGAAGGTCAGCCAGGGGCGTGGGCAGCGAGCAGACTTGAACCTGAAAGCCGGCTGATGGGTGATCTTCCGAATCAGCGAAGACAGCGCTGCGACTAAGAGAGTCCGTGGAGCTCCCCCGAGGCCCCTGAGGTTGGTGGCCGCCGCCAGATGAACTCTGCAAACCACCAGCAGACGGAGGCGGCGGTGACAGCTTCCTTGACCTTGGCCGGAGCTCGGCGGGGCTGTGCCAGGCTCCGGTTCCTCCGGCTGCAGCCCTGGCTGCTTGCAATGCACGCTTCTCCGGAGGGAACCAGGCCCCGGATCCGTGTGAGGAAAAGCTTCTTTGCCACTCACTGCATCGACCCTGGTCGTGAAGACGTCTCAGCGATGGCAAATGCTGTGCCCAGAATCAGAGATGGTATAGAGCAGGGTTCTCAACCTGTGGGTCGCGACCCCTTTGGGGTCGAACAACCCTTTCACAGGGGTCGCCTAAGACCATCAGGAAATGCAGATATTTACATCACGATGCATAACAGTAGCAACATTTCACGGTTGGGGGTCACCACCACATGAGGAGCTGTATGCAAGGGTCGTGGCCTTAGGAAGGTTGAGAACCGCTGGTAGAGAGGTTGGTGGGGACCAGTGTGCTCAGTGGAAGCTGTTCACATGCCCGCTCAGCGAGTCCCAAGCTGTGTCATTTTAGGGGAGAGCCTTCACCCCAGGGGGTGCCTCATTGTCCTCACCTGTGAAATGGGCACAATAGCTGGACCTATCTTGGAGGGTCACTTGGGAGACTGGATAAACATCATTGGCACCAAGTAAACCTTACATATTCGTTAACACTCCTGATTACTTCTAACCTTTAAAATGTCTCTGACTCCTCTTCAGAGCCAGCGGGTGGTGAATAGTGTCAGAGAACCCCTCCTTGGCCAAAATGTAGCCAGACTCCCCAAGCCCTCTCCTGGAGGAAGCCCCCTCGTTGGCCTGCTGAGCCCAGTACCCTGTTTCCCGAAAGTAAGACATCCCCCGAAAATAAGACCTACTTCCAGTTTTGCCTCTCGCTGTCATATAAGGCACCCCCCCCCCGAAAATAAGACCTCCCTTATTATAAGGCCTTCTCTGAACAGAAGGCATCCCTGGAATAGAAGGCCCCCAAAGCTACCATCAGGGGCCTGACTCCTGATTTAAAGAGACCTCGCCCTGCCTAAACAGCTCTGGCTGCACTGCGGCCCATCAGGGAGCTGGTTTGTGATGACAACGACTGCCGTACCGTAGACAGGTCATACATTTCCTTTTTGTTGTTCTTCAACAATAAATGTGTACCGTCTTCTTCTTCATGGAAAAATAAGACAGCCCCTGAAAATAAGGCCTAGTGCCTCTTTGGGAGCAAACATCAATAGAAGACACTGTCTTATTTTCGGGGACACAGGGTAGTAGCAAAAGAAAAGACAAATCCTGCTAAGCCAGTTTCATAGAAAAAAGAAAAAATCCCCATCCTCCCTCTATAATCAAGTTATTTTTTCCCTGAAACCTTGATACTCGGCCAAACCCCTGAGTAACTTTCCACCCGCGCTTTCGCCCTGCCCGCGGGCTCTCCAGCTCCATTTGTCCCACTTGCGCGAGGTGTTGAGCGCAGCCTCTCCCCGCATTCCGATGGTCTTTAATAAAGTCCTTCCTGCCGCTTGTGACAAATGTCCGGTGACTATTTTTCTTTCCCCATCGCCGGAGAGAGGAAAAATCTAATTTTAAGCAAATCCTTTTACACTTAATCTGGTCTAATCTAATCACCTTTCGGCACCGAATCTAATCTAATTTAAAGATTCTCTTTAGAGTTGGCCTCTCCTTTTTGGCTATGTTTTATGGCCTATTTATTCCTTCTGTCGGAGAGCCCTGCTTAAAATGCCTCCGGGGTGTGCGGGAAGACCTTCCTTGACCTTGTGTTAGTCTTTGGAGAGGTGCCACCTTGAGTCCACCAGTGTCTGGCCGGCTTTCTCCGGTCCCGGCCTGCCGAGCTCCTGTCTGTGACGGTGAAACGGTGATCCATTATTTATCAGTTGGATCAGAATGTGGTGGCCCCTCTCTGCTGACTCAGCCTGCGCGGGGCTCAGTGTCCCCGAGTCTGCAGCTGCACCTGATGCACCCGCTCTTCCCTTTCCAGCCCTGCACCCCCAGACTGCACCGCGGTGACCCCTGCCTTCCTCTGTGTCCCCGAGTCCATCCTCCTGGAGTTCAAGTCTGGGTCCAGGCCACCCAGGACTCCAGGGAGGTCTTCAAGTACAGGACAGACTCTCTCTGTGGTTGGCCTTGAGTCTGCATGGTCAGGGGCTGAGTGATGGTGTCAGAGTCCCCCACTTCTAGGATTTCAAAACTGACAAGATCCTGTGGACCCACAGATTGTGGTCAATATCTCTCCAACCCCAGCCTCAGGTTCTGTCAATGGTCTCTACCCATGATCCTCTTGAGGTAAATAAAAAATAAAAAGAAAAGGAAGTAGAGTTTCCTTTGAATTTTTCTGTGTCCAAGTAACTTCATCTCTCCATGATAGAAACTCTATACAGTGATTTATATGTTAAATGGGAAGGGATAGACTTAAAACAGGTCTCTCTTCATAGAATACCCAATTAACATACTGTAATATTCTCCCAATTCTCTGTTTCTATACAATTTTCTTTTACAACAATCCTAACCCCTCAAACACACCACCCAAAACAGAGAAAGACTCCAGTAGCGGAGCAATGAAGATTAAGAGCAACAATTAGTAAAGAGGATAAAAACAAGATATAATTTTAAAAAATCAATAGCATTTTCTATACTCACAACACGGCCTGAAATTGGAATAGGACAAAATAATTCATTTACAATAGCAACAAAAACGTGTTAAAATGCCACGGCATTAATTTAACAAGAAAACGCAAGACTTTTGCGAAGATCATAATAGAGATCTTCTTGTTAAAATGCACAAAAAAAACGAAAAGATATATTTTATTTAGGGGAAGACTTACTATCACTAAAATGTTAATTTCCTTCCAATTAATATATACTTTTAATTTGAAGCCAAAAAAAAATTTTTTTATGGGATAGAAGGAATGGATAAAATTATCTTCAAGTCAGTAAGGCAAAATTACAAGAAGTTATAAAGAAGCAGTATAAGGAAGAAGGATTTATCCTGCATGATATTTTAAATTATCTGCAATTCCATAGTACCACAGGGAGAAAAAAATAGATCAGTGGAAGAACACAGACAGTCCAGAAATACATCGCAGCGTGTGTAGAGATTCACTGTTTGACAGAGGCGTTTTTCAATCAATCAGCAGAAATATCGTTTATTTAATAAATGTGGTTGGCACAATTGGCTGTCCATCTGGCAGACAATAAAGTTGCACTGGGTCTCACCAGGGTAAGATATAAAAAGAAGTTCCAGATGGTTTAAGAACTTAAACATAAAACAAAATACATAGGGAAAGAGAGATAATTGAGTGGCGAAATCTTATTAACTAAAATGGAAATCTAGGGTCCGTCATAAATAAGATGGATGCATTTGACCTAGTTAAAAATGAAATGATTTTGTGTAAAAAAATCATACTATCAACAAAGTAAATATATATGTGTGTGTGTGTGTGTGTGTGTGTATTAGAAAAAATATTTGCGATATATTGGATGGAAAAATAGATCTATACTATGTAAAACAATCTTTATGCCGAGACCGTTTGGCTCAGTGGATAGAGCGTCAGCTTGCAGACTGAAAGGTCCCAGGTTCGATTCCGGCTGGGAGCATGTGCCTTGCTTGCGGGCACATCTCCACAGCTGGGTGTGCAGGAGGCGGCTGATCGATGTCTCTCTCTCATTAATGTTTCTGACTTTCTATCTCTCTCCCTTCCTCTCTGTAAAAAAATTAATAAAATATATTTTAAAAAATAAAACAATCTTTATGATAGGTAAGAAAAGACAGGAAATGGTCAATTGACATATCTAGGCAGATTTAAAGGTGATAGACAGGTAGCCAGTAGACTTAGGACCTCATCAGTAGGTAAGGACGCATCAAGTCAACTACCACAGAGGTCATTTGGGCACTACCAGATTGACAAAATGAAAATCAAAAAGAGACCCTCTGATGAGGGTGAAGGTAGAATAAACCTAAGACACAGAAATCATTTTGTCGTCTGGCACATCTGTATCCCACTCTATAGGAAAAATAAAGATACCAATCATCTTCATGCCAGTCAGAGTTCTTGGATGTACTAAAAGACATGTGCTCTGCATAATTTAAGTAGGAAAGAAATGTATTGGAAGGAGATTAATCATTGACAGAATTCGCAGGAACATGGGAGAAAGAGGCAAAGAAAATGAACCAGGACCGCTGAAATCTGAGCAGCTAGACCCTCAGCCAAGGGCAAGATCAGGAACAGCCAGGGGGCACCAGGCACTCTTGTTGACACCCGTAATCTTTTGGAAATTGATTGTCAACAAATTCAAAACCCAAAGCACTGTAAACTTTTTTTTTTTCTCTCTCTCTCTCTCAAAAAAAAAGAAAAGCCCAAATGTGATTTTTTTTGTACTAATTTTGCAGTAAATTTGGTTTTGAGAAAGGAGCTTTAAAGAGAGCAGTTAACAGCCCTAGCCAGTTTGCTCAGTGGATAGAGTGTCAGCCTGTAGACCGAAGGGTCCTGGGTTCCATTCCTGGTCATGGCAAATGCCTGGATTTCAGGCTCCATCCCCAGTGTGGGGCATGCAGGAGGTAGCTGGTCAGTGATTCTCTGTCATCATTGATGTTTCCATCTCTCTCTCCCTTTCCCTTCCTCTCTGAAATCAATAAAAATATATATTAAAAAATATATGTATACCAGTTACCAGACTCGTGTAGCAATATATGATCTCATCCTTCTTTGCTTTTGAAGAGAGTCTTGGCTGCTTGGTTGACTGTGGCAGCCATTGAAACTTTGTTGCTTTAAGCAGAGGCCTGCCTGGGCCAGGGCTTGGCTTCCTCCATCACCAGGGGCAACCCAAGCCTCCCTCCTGCTCTCTCTGTGGCTATAGCCATCTTGGCTGGGTTAATTTGCATACTCACTCCTGATTGGCTGGTGGATGTGGCTTGTGGGTATCACAGAGGCATGGTCAATTTGCGTATTGCTCTTTTATTAGATAGGATTAGAAGATTAGAGCCTCTAACTCCATGAAACCCACTAAATGGAATTTATGTCCAAAGCCTTTCCTCACTCCATGGCAGTGCACTGCATTTCAAGCAAAATTCCCACATAGTTTCCAGGACCTACGAACCACAGGGAAGAGGAGCACACCCCGGCCCCTTTCCTTCTTGAAGAACTGGACTGTGACATCCAGAACACAAAGGAGAAGAAAGAAAAGAAAGAGAACAAATACTGTAGAACCCTGACAGTGAACATAGAGCAAACAGAATTCCATAGGAGCAAACAGCCCAACAATTGTGACCTACGATAAGACCTAAAGACGCTGGGATCTTGTATGTTGGCCCATGAGCATTCAGCCCCTCCATTCTCGCATTCCTCTCTTCCACATTCTGTTAGCAGATTCAGGCCGATGTAACATGTGGGCAAAGGCTGGGGATCTGTCCCCTGTCTGCCACATAGGGTCCAGCGTGGAATCAATTTCACCTGGCTCAACGATGGCTTGAACTTGAACCAGCTATTTAGGTGTCTTAATTTTTTTATGATTCGTTTACCTTTCATTCGATAACCTTGTTATTTTCTGTTACTCCTGGAGTCCGTCCACTTTAAAATGCGCAGGCTGCAAACTGGGGTTTGATGTGGTTATTTTCAGCGGGGCGTTACAGAACTGCCTTGTTTGTGTGGCTGGGAGAGTCGAAATGTGGGCCGTGAGATTTAATTAAGATGAGTCATTTTTATGAAAGAATTGGCAATGACGGATGCTTCAATAGAACATCACCAACTGATCTGGTTATTGAAAAATGAACACAATCAGCATCAAATCGCTCCAAACTGATTCTGAGTTTGAGTCATTTCACCTGCTCCTATGGAATTCTAATATATTAAGTTCAGTAAATTATACATTGAGAGACAAGGAGAATTCTTCTTGAAGGAAACAAAGAAGAATAAAAAGGCAAGCGTCCATGTAAGCTGTTTCAAGGGAATTGTCATTGGTGGGGCATGAGGGAAGGGACGAGAGACATATTTGAGATGCTTTTCCTCATGATGTTTGTCACTTTGTTTATTTTGAGACAGGGAAGTAAATTTGCAAAGAAGTCATTTACCTCACAAGCAAGGGGATTTTGCCTAACCTCGTTCCTTCAAAGTGTAGACTAAAGAAGGTCAGATGTCATTGCCCCATTTGTTCGCCCCCCCCCCTCTCTCTCTCAGCTTCCTCAGGAACTGTGCCTTTAAGTGGTAACACAGCTTTTAGAATTCAATCCCCAGCCCGTAGTTTTCTGCAGACGTCACAAGCATAAGGTAGAAAACACGATCTCACTGACGAGTGTTCACGTAAGGACTAGAGCAATGATGTGTTAGTTCCTTTGTTTTTCTTTCCTCCGAGTCGCATGCGGGGACGCAAAGGGCTCTGTGGGGAATTCATTACTTCATTATAGAAAACACCTGAATGTGGTCCAGCGCTGTCACTGTCAGGCACAGCCCTCCACAATGGTTCATGGAAGAATGCACTTGCCAGAGAGGGTAGAACCTTGAACTCCTGGGGGACAGAAAGGTCGTCAGTCAGGATGAGTAGGTGTTGACTAATGAAAGCAGCTAACAGTTGGTAAGAACCCCTATTTTTAGAAGAATTAAAAAATACTGTAAAGCCTGACTTCTATAAACTTGGGGGTGTATCAGGTTTTTTGGTTTGGTTTGGTTTGGTTTTGGTCCGCTTTTAACTCAACTCACAACACCTTCTTATTTCACTAGCCCATTAGGGACTTGGTGGTGGTGGTCGTCTGATTGAAACAGTCCTGTCTTAGACTAGAAAATGGAAGCTTCCTTTTAAAGGAGAGAGCCTTTGACAAAGCGGGTTTGGCTCAGTGGATAGAGTGTCAGCCTTCGGACTGGAGGGTCCCAGGTTTGATTCTGGTCAAGGGCACGTACCTTGGTTGTGGGCACATCCCCAGTAGGGAGTGTGCAAGAGGCAGCTGATCGATGTTTCTAAGTCTCTCTCTCTCTCTCTCTCTCTCTCTCTCTCTCTCTCTCTCTCTCTCTCTCTCTCTCTTTCTCTCTCTCCCTCTCTCTCCCTTCCTCTCTGTAAAAAATCAATAAAAAATATATATAAAAATAAAAAATAAAAAAATAAAGGAGAGAGCCTTTAACAGTGCCTACATAAAACTGTATTCATAAATCTCAAAAGAAACTGCTCATCCGTTATCATGATGTAACAGACGAAATGCTTCTGCCCCAGAAAATTCATACATCAAAGCCCCAGCCCTCAGAGTGTTGGCATTTGGAGATGTGTCCTTCGATAGGCAATTGGGGTCAGATGAGGTCATGAGGTTGGGGCCTTCATGAAAGCATGAGTGCCCTTAGAAGACGAGGCACCAGAGAACGTGGAGCCTCTCCACCCTGTGAGGACACAGAGACAATGGCCATCTGCAAACCAGAGCGCTCTCCCCAAGAACCACATCAGCCAGCCCCTGGCTCTTGGACATGCCGGTCTCCGGAACTCTAGGAAAACTCATTAATTGACTTCTGTTGGTTAAGCCACATAATCTATGTGATTTTGTTATGGAGCCCAAGCCAGCTAACACACAGCGTCTATCAGAAACTGATGTTTGTGCAAAGACTTCCTTGTTTAGGATGCAGAAGTCAGACAGACCTTGTCTCTGGATGACCTTGAACCAGTTATGAATGTGTCTTCACCTCTTTCTTCACCTTAAAAAAAAAAAATGGGAGTAATAATACTTGCCTCCTCCAAGAGGGTGGAAATTCAAACAAGATGGGACAAAAGGCTTCCCAGGGTGTCTGGCCAGGTCGGAAAAAGCTAGAACACTGTTTAAAATGTGGGCCCGGCCCCGCCGTTCTGTACGAGATCACAGCCCCTTCCAGTTGAAAGCACAGACGATGACCTGACCAGCCCCCTGCTATTTTTACAAAAACCCCGCAGATCCCATCCTTCTTTCTCCCAGTCCTCCCTCGCACATTAATAGGCCCGGCGCATTTCTTTTTATGAGGCCAACAAGAGGTATTTCGGCAGTCAAATAGATCTTCTGAAACACATTATCCTTTCGTTGAAATATGATGGTGCTCTCTAAAACCTGGTGGTTTTCCAAGAGGCTTGAAACAAAATTCTAAACCCATCTGAATAATTTAATAATAATTCAATACAGTAAATATTTTGGAACACTGGATCTAGGGCTGCAAAAGTTGTCCGGGGAGCTGCGGGGCAGACAAGGACAGCGAAGGTAGGCGCCTGTCCTCAGAGAGCCCAGAATAATACGGAAGGAATAACACTGCGGGAATAATACTGAACCTTAGTACCAGCGGCAAATCGGAACACCGCAACCGTGATGGCCACTGTGTTACTGTGGCTACCAGTACTACTAGTACTCGTACTACAGGTAGTACTACCTCTGCTACTACTAACCGTATCTAACATGTGTGTACCTCTTGACAAAGTACCTTCTCATTTCCTTCCAGTTCTACTCTTTAGTGGTGGTTGTTTTTTAGTTATTCCTCATCTTTCTTATCAATAGTATGACATATGTCCCTCTCTTTTCTCCCTTGACCACGTCTAGCCTGCCCCCAGCCCTGCCCTTGCCACCAGGCCTTATTGTCTGTATCCAGGGCTTAGGCATCAATGCACATGAGTTCTCTGAGGACTAATTTTACCTCAATGTCTTCTGTGTCCCTGAATCTCTCTTGTTTGTCAGCTTATTTTGGCCATTAGAGTCTACATAGGAGTGAGATGCTGTGATACCTGTCTTCCTCTGACTAGCTTATTTTGCTTAGCGTAATGGTCTCCAGGTCCCCACTGCTCTCTCCAAGGGTGAGAGATCCAGCAATAAAAAAAGAAAGATCTCTTAGTTGTTCTCCTTAATTTAGTCCCAAATGAGGAAAATGAGGTTCTGGCAAACTCAACCGTTTGCAAAGTCAATTCTTTCTTTTTTAAATTATGAACAGGAAGGAACGAACACTTCTTTCTCAAAAAGCAATGAACTAGGAAACAGGAAGCAATTCTATACCCTCCAGACGCTTCACCCAACCGGAGTCCTCCCTCCCAGCTCCTGTTATACTTTGTTGGAATTACTGGAGATTAGTTAACATTCTCATTTGCATTGATTAACATTCTGAGAACCCTAACAAATCCTGTTCATAAGCTGGGTTTATACTACATTGCCTTTTCCTTTGTCATGTTTTTAATTATAAAAGTAAAATGTGCTTATTATAGGTAATTGAAAAAATATATAGATAAATAGTCAGGGGTGAAAAAAAATTAATCTATAACCCAAAACCCAAAAGTAATCACAGTTAATATTTGATGATATATTTCTTCCTACCCCATTTTCCTTATCATTCATTCATCTGTGTGTTTACACTTGTATTTTTTTGAAGGAATATACTTTACAAACAGATGCATTATATTGTATTATTATGTTAATAAACTTTTGGGGGAATAATTTTATTTCAAAGAATAGTTGCAAAGATGGTACAGAGTTTGGAGAAAACCCTTTTCTAAGCTTTACTCGATATTTACATCTTCTATAATTATGGAGCATTTTTAAAAAACTAAGGAAGCAGTGCAATTATTAACTAAACTAGAGGCCCAGTGCACAAAATTTGTGCACGGGGGGGGGGTGTCCTTCAGCCCAACCTGCTCCCTCTCCAATCTGGGGCCCCTTGAGGGAAGTCAGACACCCCTCTCACAATCCAGGACTGCTGGCTCCCAACTGCTCACCTGCCTACTTTCCTAATTGCCCCTAACTGCTCTGCCTGCCAGCCTGATGGATGCCTTTCTGCTTCCCTGCCAGCCTGTTTGCCCCTAACTTTCCTCCCCTGTGGGCCTGGTCACCCCCAACATCCCTCCCTTGCAGGCCTGGTCCCTGCCAACTGCCCTCCCCTGATGGCCATCTTGTGGTGGCCATTTTGTGGTGGCCATCTTGTGTCCACATGGGGGAAGGATCTTTTGACCATATGGGGGCAGTCATCTTGTGTGTTGGAGTGATGGTAAATCTGCATATTTCTCTTTTATTAGATAGGATAGAGGCCTGGTGCATGGATTGGGGCCAGCTGGTTTGCCCTGAAGGGTGTCCTGGATCAGGGTGGGTGTTCCCTTGGGGCGTGGGGTGACCTGAGTGAGGGGCCTGTGGAGATTTACAGGCTGGCCACGCCCCCTGGCAACCCAAGAGGAGGCCCTGGTATCTGGGATTTATTTTCTACAAGTGAAACTTTGTAGCTTGGAGCAAAGCCAAGCCTCTGCTCGCTCCATGGTGGCAGCCATTGAAACTTTGCTGCCTAAAGCAGAGGCCTTGGCCTGCCAGGGTGTGTGGAAAGCTTGGCTTCCTCCATCACCAGGGACAACCTAAGCTTCCCTCCTGCTCTCTCTGAGGCCGTAGCCATCTTGGTTGGATTAATTTGCATAATTTGCTCTGATTGGCTGGTGGGTGTGGCTGGTGGGCATGGCTGGTGGGTGTAGCAGAGGTATGGTCAATTTGCATATTACTCTTTTATTAGATAAGATTATCTATTTTCCTTAGATTTCTCTAGTTTTCCCACCTGCATCCTTCTGTTTTAGGATACAACCGAAGTTATCACATTGCATTCCGTTCTCCTATCTCCTAGGTTTCCTCTGATGTGTCACAGAAAAAGGGAAACAGAGACTGTGTACCTTTAAGAGTTAGAGGAGGGCCCTAGCTGGGTTGGCTCAGTGGATAGAGCATCAGCCCATGGACTCTAGAGTCCAGGCTTCAATTCCGGTCAAGGGCATGTACCTCAGGTGTAGGCTGCATCCCTGGCCCATGCAGAAGGCAACCAACCAATGTGTCTCTCTCACATTGATGTTTCTCTCTCTTGTCTCCCCACTCCCTTCCACTCTTTCTAAGAATCAATGGAAGAAGTATCTTTGGGTGAGAATTAACCAACCAACCAATAAACAAGAGTTAGAGGAGGTTGTATTGATTATATGGCACCCACCAGGCCTCGGGATAGAAGAGGTGTCACCATCCAAGTTTGCCTCAGAGGATGCTTGAAGCCTCATTATGAACCTGTATTCTTCAGGCTCTCCCATTACTCCTCTGTTTTCAATAAAATGACACCTCAGGGTGGCAGGTTCCTCTCAGAAATGTATGCACACCGGGCGGATCACAGCAGCTGCTGGGCACACAGGGACCGGACAGTCAGATTAGGCAGAGCTGTCTGAGCTTGGGAGGGAGCAGTGATTCCTGGGCAGAGAGCAGACAACTAGACGGTCCAAACATCCCACTTCCTCATAAATAACTCATTTTGTGTAAAACATTACACACTGCCATCTTTGAACTTCCCCTGACCCCTTCACTTGTTAATACTTCTCTTCAATGTACAGTGGTACCTCGAGATAGGAGTTTAATTCGTTTCGTAACCTTGAGGCGTGGGAAACTATGAGATGCTAGAGTTGAGGTAAACTGGTGGGTCATGTGCAGCCGGCCGATCCCCACGATTACTCTTATCTCAATTGTTGCTCGTATTTCAAAGCAAAAATCGCTCCCTCAGCGGCTCGTATCTCAAAAATCTCGTATGTTAGGGCACTCGTATCTCGAGGTACCACTGTTCTGGAAAATATAACATGTAAGCTCAGACTTAAAAATAGAATACTAAACAGGCCTCCCCCCCAAAAAAAAAAATGCTTAAAGGAGGAGGAGAAGAGAAAGCTGAGAAGAGGGATGAAAGAAGAACATTCGGGGCTGAAAGGGCAAAGGACATTTAAAGGTCTGGAGGTGAGGAAGAGCTGGGCTTTGAGGAACATGAGAAACAGTCCAAGGTTACACTGTGCTGAGCGGTCAAGAGGAGGAACCCGAGAGTGGAGCGTTGGGTTGGAGATTGGAAGGAATACAGCAACGCGGTAGGATATTTAAGAATCACTCTGAAAACGGATACCCGAATTCATCACCCTCCGCAGTCAGCGTATTTGACAGCCAACTTGACCAGACTCTCCAAAGAGCAGATGCACGGGAAGAGATGTTTTCCTAATTAGGTGACCTCTGCTCTAGATCACCCCGTTTACGTTGAACCAACACAGTTTTAAAGCATAATTAATGCCTCGGTGCTGCTTCCTCGTTTGTGTGTTTTAATCGGTCAACATGCTTTCAAGAAGGCTCATCGCTTCAACAGGGGCATGGCCCAGCCTGGCAGAATGAGGAGGAAAAGGAAAAGGATGATTGAGGGGTGGAAGGGGGTGTTCGGGGAAAGAGGACACAAGGAAATGCAGTTTCTAGAACTTCAGGTGCCCCAAGGATGGGACGCATTGAGCACCAACGACATGTCAGTAATCAGGGTTCCCATAAACACCACTGGCACCCCCACTTGTAACTTCTAATTCCTCTACTAGTCGCTGTATGCCTGCCCCTAGCGCTTGACTTGGATATGGGTTAATACGGGGGATACAGGAAAAAGTGGCCACTATTCCATCATCAGCTATGCGGAATTGTTAAAATATCTTAAGCAATATTTTAAAAACTCCAGTGGGTTAGTGGAAAGGTAGATGGGAATGGTGGAGAGCAGTGGCCGCTCACCGGTGATCCGTGGACCACTGTGGGTCCCATGAGGTCTGAAAGGTTGGCGACCGCTGGTGTACTGAGTGACCGCACCCATGGCCACACAGGATTGTGGTTTTGAGGATGTGGTCTCAGAGTCTGTGGAGCATTAAATACCATTTGTTTGCTCAATACGTATCTTCACCCCAGTGTGTGTCTACTAAACAGATGTTACTTTAGCTCTTTCCCAGATTTCAGTTCCAACAAAGAAGGACTAAGGGCTTTCAAGGAGGAAGTGTTTATGTAATGTACAGAGTGAGGCAAAGGGGAGTGATATTTCTTCTTCCTGATCATCTCACATTCTGGAACAGGAGCTAAGAAAGATGCACAAAGAACAAGAAAAAGAATGCACGAATTGCTATGGGGGGGGGAGGGAGGCGAGAAACAATGGTTAAGCATAGAAGGAAGAGAGGTTAATGGTTGCTAAACCCGGGTAAAGATGGGACTAGTCTTGGCTGAGGAAGGCAAGGACTCGGTAAGGCTTCATGGAAAACAGTGAATTTAAACTGCAAGAGTGCATTGTCAACGTCATCCATCATTCCTCTCTAAATGCATCGCTTTGTGCCTTACTCACTGTTTACCTCACTGGAATCCAAAGGGTTTTATAAACTCTACATCATTGCACAGTTGCAGTAACACAGTGATCACTGCGGCATTATTACTGCGGTGTCCACAGCTGTAGGCCAAGCATGATAAAGGTGGTGAGAGAACTGTCAATGCTGCCTTAAAGGCCCTGGACAGTGGGTAGGTTTGGCTAACGGACCTGAGACGTACAGGCAGATGATGCAAGGTAACGCAGCACGGGGAGTTGATGGTGGTTTTCTGCGTTGCCCATAGACTGGCCAACAGCCGGGGCGCCAGCTGCTGGCTTCTGTATCAGAGGGCCCAGGAGGCCAGCCAGGGGCCTCCATTCACCCTCTGGCTCCAGTTAGAAGCCACAGCTATTGAGAGTGGCCCTGACATTGACCTGGGACTCATCCAACAGTTGCAAGAATTCTTGTGACCGGTCATGAGAAGCAGGAGTCCCGACACGCTCTACATACAAGATGCTTTGCAGGAGGCTGGGAAAACACGGATGAAATACTAAGTCGACTCTCTAGTTCATTGGATGTCCTCTGATAACGTCACGGGCGACTGCTAACCTAACAGCCGTTGAATATGGATTTATCTTACATTAAAAAGAATAACGGAAACCGAGGGTGACCTTCTTCCACACTAAAAAAACATGTGTTGGACACACGTGCACCCGTTTGTTGACTATCTTAGATCTTACCCTGAAAGATCTAAATGATTCATTCAAAACTGTTAATTCATGAAGGCCCTCCCTGGCCCACATGAACGCTGAGCTCTGAAGGGTTGGCTTTAAAAACCTTCTCTCCTTTCAGATCAAGGGGGCTGCACCCCACCCCCCACCCCCGCATCAGAGGGCTGGTACCCCTTTCTGGGCAGGGTAAGAGGCAATCATAAAAGTGAATGCAGCTTCCCAGAGTGCCATGCTCTCCCAAGAGAATATCTTAGATGGCCAGAATATTGGGCCCAATGGGAAAGAAATGGGTTCATAAAGCAAAAAAGGGGGAGAGGGGTTGAGAATTAGAGAAAAGAGAAAGAAAAAGAAGATACTCTTGCATTCAATAACATTTAACTGAAGAAATCATGCTATCATAAAATATGTATTTATGTAGTAAAACACCAACTATGCCACAACATCAGTCACGAAAATCACCCTGGTTTTGCATCTGAATAATGAATAGAGCGGCTTAAAATAGCTAACGGCCAAGATGGATGAGAGAGAGAAGGAGCCAGCCTCAAACTCCGGCCTTGCCCTGCCCCTGGGGGAGGAGACACGGTGGACACAGTGAGAGATGGGGCCGTGGAGCTAGCAAGGACCCAGGCCCTGAGTGATGGAAATCCTTGGGAACAGTCGGTGGATGTTGCAAGTAGCTTTGGGAGGAGGGGTAGCCTTTGAAGAATCTTGTGGCAGCCAAGTGGGGAAACCCAGAAAACAGGGGAGCCGATAGAAGATTTTACCCACTTTTAGCAGGAGAGTACTTACTCTGGTGCAGTGCTCGTCATGCATATAAAATAAACATATCGCCCAGCCAGCGTGGCTCCATGGTGGAGCGTTGACCGATGAACCAGGAGGTCATGGTTTGATACCCAGTCAGGGCACAGGCCTGGGTTGTGGGCTCGGTCCCCGGTGTAGGACGTGCAGGAAGCAACCATCAATGATTCCCTCTCATTATGGATGTGTCTATCTTTCCCTCCCTCTCTCTCTTCCTCTCTGAAATCAATAAAAAAAAATATGTTTTTTTAAAATATTTATGTTCTTAAAACGTTATCATCGGATAATGATGGACTAACATTATCCACTCAAAACCATGGGTTGCTGAATGCTGATTTGCATGAATTAGTTGATGCAAATTAATTAATTTTGCCAGGAATTTTCAGAAGGTTTTTCCAAATAGTTCAACGGAGGCACAGCCGATTAGAAACAGAGGGAGGCTGAGGAGGCACCGCCGTCTACGACATGTATTTCTCCCCATCAAGCCTGTGTCCCCTGCGCAGCCTCAAGCCTGTGTCCCCTGCGCAGCCGCTGTCCTCCCGTGCTGGTGCTGAGGATCCAACCTTCTCGCTGTGCCACCGTCGGAGCAGTGGCTTGACAGTTTGATTCCCGTTTCCTGCAGCTCATGCACATACTAGTCCCGGGAGCTTGCAGCAATGGCTAAATATTTTGATGTCCCAATGCAAGGATACAGTGAAGAAAGGGATCTTCAAAGTGTTGGTTTTTTAATAAAGAGCGAAGATCTGCATAAAAGGACTTTGCTTGAAGGGCCTGTGATTGGAGCACGAAGGGAAGGAGGGCAGAGGCTGTCAGAAGAAGAAAGACAACCGGTGTGGCTCAGTGGATAGAGCGTCGGCCTGCAGACTGAAAGGTCCCAGGTTCAATTCCGGTCAAGGGCATGCACCTTGGTTGCGGACACATCCCCAGTAGGGGGCGTGCCGGAAGCAGCTGATAGCTGTCTCTCTCTCATCGATGTTTCTAGCTCTCTGTCCCTCTCTCTTCCTCTCTGTGAAAAATCAATAAAATATATTTTTTAAAAAAAGAAGAAGAAGAAAGACAGAAGGACTCGGGATGTGAAAACTTCTGAAGGAGGCAGAGCTGGTGACAAGCGCGCTCAGGGGCCTGAGGGAGAAAATGGGGCCACACTTTATTGGCCTGGTAGACAGCGTATGCTCAGCAATGCCCTTTCCACACCTTCCTCCTGAGCGGTATTCCCCTGTGTCTCTGCACCACATCTTCTTCATGCAGACATCCAGCAAAGGACAGGTGGGCTGTTTCCCATGTCTCAACCACAGTGAGCAAGGCTGCAGTGAACATAGGGGTGCCTGTATCTTTGTGAGGAAATGTTTTCTAATTTCCCAGGTAGGTAACCCCAAAAGAGCCATAAGAAAATAATGAAATGCTGCCTGCAATCACGTGGATGGAGGTTAAAAAATATCATGCCAAGCAAAATAAGTTGGACAGAAAATTATGGACAAAAAAAATTAAGAACCATATGATTTCACTCATATGTGGGATAGAAAACGGAAAGTCACAATGAACCAATAAAAAAAAAAAAAGAAACTCATAGACACAGACAACAGTATGAGATGAGATCATTTAAATATAAATACATGTGCAAGTGATGGATTAAGCTAGGAGGCATTTTGCCTTCTCAATGGGACAAAGTTACCAGGGGAAGAGGAGGGGAGGGTAATAAAGGGTAAAGGAGGTCAAACATATGGTGATGGAAGGGGTCTTGACCTTGGGTGGTAGGCACACCAGGAAATCCTATATAATAAAAGGCTGATATGCAAATTGACTGAACAGCAAAATGAACGGTCGATATGATGCACACTGACCACCAGGGGACAGATGGTCAACACAGGAGCAGGATTTATGGACACAGAGACTTCATAAAAAAATATAAGAAGGTCAAGAAGCCAGTCTTATGGCTGGAGAGCACAGCGGCAGTGGTGGGGATGTCCGACTGCCAGCTTTGGCCTGTTCATGGGGAGAGTGGGCCTAAGTCAGTTGTTGCACATCTCCAGAGGACTCCCGGACTGTGAGAGGGTGCAGGCTGGACTGAGAGACCCTCCCCAAGTGCACAAATTTCATGCACCAGTTTCTAGTCTACAAATGATGTATCAGAGAATTGTGCCCTTAAAACCTATGTAATCTCACCCAATAAATTTAATTTATAAAAAAAAAAAAACCTCTTCCTCCTTCAAACAGCTTCGGGCTGTGGGGGACTTTCCTTGGTGGGTGTGTGATAGGAAAGGGAAGGGAGAAATGAAGCTTTGTCATGGAGAAGACAAAACGTCTCCTAGCTTCATACATAACTTGCCCATGTATATGTATTTCAATGATCTCATCGCAAATGTTAAAGGGCACATCTAAATGGGAGAATTTCTGTCCTTTATTATAAAGTGAAGAGAGGCTTTCTCGACACGTGAGTCAGACTGGCTCTTCCTGACCCCGCAGAGAGACATGAAATAGGATTTGTCTCGAATGGTCGACCTTTCCCCTCGAAATGAGAATGTGCCAGGGAGACCTCCACGTTCTTTTCAGTTCCCTCCGAAATCATTTTGAAATGCAGGAGTTACTCCCCGCATTTCCAGCACCTCTAAGAGACGGTCATTTTCAATGAGATAAGACAAAACTAGAATTAGCTCCACAAATGAGCAAGAGAGGAAATGGACCTTGGATCAGACTGAAAAAAAAAAAAGAAAGAAAGAAATCATGAAGTTTAACCGAAACCGGTTTGGCTCAGTGGAGAGAGCGTCAGCCCAGGTTCGATTCCGGTCAAGGGCATGTATCCTGATTGCGGGCACATCCCCAGTAGGGGGCGTGCAGGAGGCGGCTGATCTATGTCTCTCTCTCATTGATGTTTCTAACTCTCTATCCCTCTTCCTTCCTCTCTGTAAAAAAATCAATAAAATATATTTTTTTAAAAATCATGGAGTTTTAAATGGAGGGAAATGTTCTGAAATAAAAACCCATTACCACAGCCCTAGAGCAAACGGTAATTGATAGGTAGACCAGTAAAACCGGTGTCCCTCAATAATGCAATCAATCACCCTCCAAGGGATCCAGCCACTCAGCAATGCAAGGCTCTGGCATGAATCTAGGTTTTCTTAGGTTGCTATTAGTCAAAAAGCTTTGAATGACTCTCTGCTTTTAGACAACAGTCAGGGCTACTTACATCTACAAACTGTCACACATTTCTTCTTAAACAGGCATGTAATCATATATGCTGCCGTTGCTTCTATTCAGAACAGGGAAAAGCTAGTGGTTATAACACACGGGCTTTGAAAACAAATTACTCAAGGGAGAAAAAGTTTCTGCCACTGATATTTCTTTTCAATTTTGTTACAAGGTATAATTTACATGCGGTGAAATTCATTTCTTTTTTAGTATGCCACTGTGTGAGTTTTGACAAACCCATAGAGTCATGTAACTACCATCACCATGGAAATATAGAGCAGTTCAACACTCACCCCGGATTCCCTCCTGTCCCTCTGTAACCAACTCCTTTCCTACCCTCTGCCCCTGGCAACTACAGTGGTACCTCGAGATACGAGTTTAATTCGTTCCTTAACCTTGAGGCGTGGGAAACTATGAGACGCTCGAGTCGCGGTAAACTGGTGGGTCGTGTGCAGCCTGCCAATCCGCGCGATGACTCCTATCTCAACTGTTGCTCGTATTTCAAAGCAAAAATTGCTCGCTCGACGGCTCGTATCTCAAAAATCTCGTATGTTAGGGCACTCGTATCTCGAGGTACCACTGTACTGATCTGTGTCCCAGCCCTAGAGTTTTATGTTTTCCAAAATCGCATGTCTATGGAATCCAACAATAAGTCTGGTGCCTTTCGCGTGAAAAATGTGATTGAGATCCATCCATGCTGTTGTATCAGAATTAATGTCCTTTAAATCGCTGAGT
The DNA here is from genome assembly GCA_004026805.1 of Lasiurus borealis. NCBI lineage: Eukaryota > Metazoa > Chordata > Mammalia > Chiroptera > Vespertilionidae > Lasiurus > Lasiurus borealis. Next base: position 25,556 of record PVJN01017755.1, read on the forward strand.
GGTATCTCATTCTATGATGTCACCTCAGTGGCAACGGATCCCAATTTTTAGGGCTTTACGAATAAAGCCACGATGAAGATTAGCATACAAGTTTTTGTGTGAATGTAAGGTTTTACTTCGCTTGGGTCAGCAGTTCTCAACCTGTGTGTGGGTCACAACCCCTTTAGGGGTCAAACAACCCTTTCACAGGGGTCGCCTAAGACTATCGGAAAATGCAGATATTTACATCACGATGCATCACAGTAGCAACATTTCATGGTTGGGGGGTCACCACCACATGAGGAACTGTATGCAAGGGTCGAGGCCTTAGGAAGGTTGAGAACCACTGGCTTGGGTGAACACGTAAGATTAGGGTAGCTGGGTGGAGTGGCGAGAAGATGTTGAACTTGACAAAAACTGCTGTGGCTGTCCCCTTCAGAGTTCCTGGAGGTGGTGTATGGGGGTTTCAGTTGCCCACACCCTTGTCAGCACTTGGTATTGTCAGTGATTTTATGTGTGTCGTCACCGTTCTGAGACACGTGCTGAGTATCACACTGTGGTTTTTAATTCTCATTTCCCTAACAACTAATATTTTAAACACCTTTTCCTGGTCTTATTTGACCTTCTTCTATTTGTCGACGAAGTCTCTGTGTACATTTCTTGCTCACTTTTTGATTATTTTCTTATGACTGCTGGTTAGGAGTTGTTTTGTAAGCTGGATGTAAGTCCTTTATCAGATAGGAGATTTCAAACATTTCTCCCAGCCTGTGTATTTTTAATTCTCTTAACAGTGCCATGCACATGGCAAAAGTCCTCCTTTCAAGGCAACCCAACTTATCAATCTTTTCTTTTTCGATGGCTTGTGCTTTTATATATTGAATTTAAGAAATCGGGATTGAATGCAAAGCCACACTACTTTTCTCCCATGTTTTCTTCTAGTCCATAGATTATTTACAACACAGCGTAAAATACATCTAGTGTTAATGAAATATCACGGATATGTCTCCGCTAAAAGAATGGGAAATTAATATCTTAATTTGAAAAAGCCCAAACTCTTTTAGTCTTTCACATATTTGGAAGTTCTTCTATCACGATCTGTTCCCTAAAAACATAACAAATCACTCCAGTCCTATAGTCAATCACTAATATATGCATTTATCAAGTATTGATTAATGGTGCTGCTGTTTTTTCAATTATTCTACTAGATGGTGTGGTAGGAGAATTTAAAATGTAGTTGGTCTCTCCCCTCCCAAAGTTCCCACCAAATACACTTACATAAATAACTATTTAATTGCCGGTGCTCTAAGTGCTATGGGAGAAAGTTATAGGAAGTAGACAATATATGCAAAGATATAATACAGTCACTGATCTTAAGGGCATATACCCTTAAAATAAAAGTAGCATGCAGTTTGGAAGCTGAGCATCGTTATAAATTAGCCTTGGAACAAGAGGGGGGAAACTCACATTCCAGAGGAAACTGCACCTTTAAAGATGATAAACTAGGAAATAAATGAACATATTTGAAGAGCAGAGCAAAGGCCAGGCCAACAGGGAATAATGTAGTGGTTTTCTAATTTTCATTTATATGAGAATCGTCCAGGAGGCTTGCTTAAAATCGAGATTGCCAAGCCTCACATTAAAAAATGTTGATTTAGTAGATCTGAAATAATGAGATGATTATGATGTGATGAATCAACCACCACAGATCAATGAATCCTGGGGAGACGGGAGGAGGGAAGAGGTAGGTAAAGACACAGGAGGTAGGGCTTGATCCACGTCATTCAGCGGAAGGCGAGTTGAGCCTACAACCTTGGGAGGCCTTGGACAGAGCTAAAATGGTGGGGAGACAGCCCTGGCTGGTGTGGCTCAGTGGATAGAGCGTCAGCCTGCAGACTGAAGGGTCCCAGGTTCGATTCTAGTCAATGGCACATGCCTTGGGTTGTGGGTTCGATTCCCAGTAGGGGGCAGGCAGGAGGCAGCCAATCAGTGCTTCTTTCATCATTGATGTTTCTTTCTCTCCCTCTCCCCTCCTCTCTGAAATCAATAGAAATATATCTCTAAAAACAAGACAAAGCAAATTATCGCGTCTATGACTATGGTCTAGGAATGTAAAGTGCCTTGCGTAGAACAACGTGAAAGCTTAAATATAGGAAGCCTCGTATAGATCTGGGATGACTCTCTCATAGATAAAGGGATAGGAGATGTATGTTATTGAAGCTGGGGCATCTTGGTGGGTGGCAGCCATGCCTGCCTATTCCCGCTCTGCCCAAATACAGCCAAAATAGCCACCTGTAGCTTATCGAACACACAGGGGGTGAATTGATACTGATTGATCTTGGGTTTCCAGGTCATTGATGCTCTGTGTTCATGTCAAGGGCAGGGAAAAGTGATGGGCACATAGATGCCCGCAACTTTACAGGAAACGGTCCCCACCCTGGCCTCTGAGAGCCCCCTCTCTCACAAAGGAATGCTTAATTACTGCTCTACCTGTGTTCCTCTTTTCCCTCTGAGGCGATCTTTAAATGATCACTGATGGCTCAGAGACAAGAGATGTTGGAACAAACGCCGGCATTTCCATGCCACGCGTTCAGCGGTCTTTGTTGCTGCGTTGCATTTTGTTTTAAATCTTCAGAGGTCTCTGATGCCGGTGGGTTTCAAAGGTACGCAACAACCTGCCCCACTGGGGTGCTCTGTGCCACGCAAAGATCGTGAAATTAATGAGGTCAACTTTCAAGGGGGCAGATTTCCTTGAACAAGTGTGTTTTGAGCCAAAGGGACTCGTTTTCTCGAAGTCTTAAACCATTTTTATTGCAGCTATTTCGTTTTATGACACCGGCCCAAACACTCTGCCGAGAAATCTCCCGGGTACCCCCTCCCGCCTCTCCCCTCCTTTCTTCTCTTCTCTCCTCTCCTCTCCTCTCCTCCTCCCACCCCTCTTCTAGTCTGCCTTTACGGAAATACAGGGTCTGGTTTATTTTCTAACTTAGGATTATATATACAGCGGTACCTCAAGATACAAGTGCCCTAACATAGGAGATTTTTGAGATACGAGCCGTCAAGCAAGCAATTTTTGCTTTGAAATACGAGCAACATTTGAGATAGGAGTCATTGCGCGGATCGGCCGGATGCACACGACCCACCACTTTACCGCGACTCGAGCATCTCATAGTTTCCCACGCCTCAAGGTTACGGAACGAATTAAACTTGTATCTCGAGGTACCACTGTTTCCCAAGGGTATTTGAAAGATTAAAATAAACAATACACTATTAACTAACACACTGTTAACTAACGCTCTCCTCGTCAAACACGCATAGATCTTCAGTAATAACCAGGGAAATTCAGACAGGACTGTCTGGGTAAATCGCATTTGGTACAAATGCCATCTCCTTTCGAGTTCGCCCAACACGATCGTCCTTCTTTAGTTAGCGGAGGGACCCTTTCTGCTCCGAGACCTCTCAGGAGGTCTATGTCTATGCCCCGGATTGTTAAGATGACTAAAATGAGCATGCCTGACATTTATTGTTAATTATTTACATCAATAAAGAGGTGTTCTGACTTTATACCTACTGCTGTGCTGGAGATACAGATACAGATACAGATACAGATACAGATACAGATACAGATACAGATACAGATACAGATACAGATATAGATGGATATAGATATAGATATGGATATGGATATGGATATGGATATGGATATAGAGATATAGATATAGATATAGATATAGATATAGATATAGATATAGATATAGATATAGATATAGATATAGATATAGATATAGATGATAATATAGAGATAGAGATAGAGATAGAGATAGAGATATATCTCAAGTGGATTTAATGCTAATTGATAGTAGAAAGCCCTGAATAGGTAAGCCTCATTGGGTTGTTCATCCACCAGGCCAGAAGGGTAGGTTTTGACCCAAGAGAAACCCCAGCAGGAGATAAATAATCATTGTGTGTGTCTCTGTTGAGATCTATGAACAGGGGGGGTGAGGGAGAAAGGGTAGTATGTATTCTGTGCACTTGAGAGAATACCCATGAAATACTAAGCCGTCGTGCCAGGAAAGGGGAATAGTGCCCAATGAGCAGTGCCCACCACACAGGCCAGTTCCGGGGAGGCTGCCATGGCTGGGAAGGCCCCAGGCCTGAGAGGCTGGGCTCTCTGAAAGTTCAAGGAACAGACCTCCCCTCTGCCATGTAACTGCTCCATGACTTCGCTTCTTGCAGCTGTGATGTCCTCCGTTATAAGAGAGATGATGCCTGTCTCACAGGGTAATTGGGAAAAGGCAATGGTGACCCAGAGAAAGCATCTCTCTAAGTTCCTAGCATTGAGAAAACCATCCATCAAGGGTCAAGGGAAAGATGAGAAGCAGTTTTCAGATGGGATTCCTGAAGGAAGTCAGGGCAGGATTTAGAAGTTGGAAATCTAGGAAGGGAAATGGTGTGTGAGAATTCTCAAAAGTGAGCCATTGAAGGGATGAACGCAGTGTATGTGGAGAGGAAGGAGTAGAGTAACTTATGTGGAACTCAGGATTCGCAGAAAGGGGCAAAGAAAGACAGGTGTAAAGAAGTAGATTAGGGTCAAATTGTGTGAAAACATTGAATTCGGGCTACATTTAGAGTGGATGATTCATTATTCACTCAATGATTTTATTAAAACCCTACTATTTGCCAGACAGTCACCTAATAACTGAGGATCTATATATATATATATATATATATATATATAAAAGGCTAATATGCACAGTGTCCCCTCAGGATTTTGACTGGGAGACTGGGAGTTTGATTGCTGGCTGTAACATGCACTGACCATTAGGGGGCAGCTCAGAACAAAGGAAGGCCCCTGCTGGCAGCTGGTAGCCAGGGCAGAAAGTCCCCAACCTGCAGCCAGAAGGCCTCAATTGGCCCTGATTGCCAGCCAGGCCTAGGGACCCTACCCGTGCATTAATTTCGTGCACCAGGCCTCTAGTATAATAATAGATGGCATAAAGTTCCTATCTTCCTGGGGCTTTCAGTGAGCAAGGGAAAGATATTAATGGCTCTGAACAAGGACGTAATACAATACCATTTGTATTTTAGAAATATTAATTAGACGGCCATAATCAGAAGAAATGAAAGCATGTAGGGACTAGAGTTTGCTTGTGGGATGCTATTGCAATGACTCAAAAATGATAGGGAGAGATTAAGGATTAGATTAGATTCAGTGAAACCAGAAAGAAATATCTGACAAATATTGCAAACAAAATATTGATAAGAAGTAGAGACTATTAAGTGTGAAAATGCTGAATTTCAGAGGAAATAGTGTTCTTGTTTTAAATGCATTCAAATATTCAAATGAAAGTTCAGTAGATAAATTCCATATGACTTCCTTCCTTCCTTTCTTTTTTCTTCTCTTCTTTCCTTCCTTTCATTCGTTCTTTCTTTCTTGGAAGCTGTTTTCTTAACAGTAGTGCTTAAAGATGCAAATGGATAAAATCTCTGAAGACTGATGTTAAGAGATAAGAGAAAAGGTGGAAAAAATTATCACATTCTTTAGGTCTTCGAGAGAAGGAAGAAAATAAAGCAGAATGGGAAACAGGCAAGAAGTCACAAAAAAAAATGTAATATTGGCATAGATGCCAGGGGAAGAGTTTTGTGATAGAGGAAGTGGTCAAATGTGTTCAATGTACCAAAACATGAAGAAAAATGAGGACCAAGAAGGGACCGTTGCATTTGACAAATGGAGACGTCATCAGGAGCCATTTCGGAGAGCAATCTTAGGGGGCTGGTGAAAGAAATGATCAGATGGCAGGAAATGGAGGCAATGAATGAGTCCCCACTCTTAACGTTTGGCATGAAAAGACAGAAAGACGTGTAAGTGTCTCAAGTATCAAGCAAGGGAGTCAGTCCCTCCTCCCCTTACCCATCCCAGATGTTAACTGCGATCCCAAAACAGCCATTTCAGAAGTGGGTGCTTTTTTATTTTTTAAATCTTCACCAGAGGATACATTTTTATTGACTTCAGAGAGAGAGGATAGGGAAGAGGGGGGGAGAGAGAAACATCAATGCGAAAGAGACACATCAATCAGCTGCCTCCCATATGTGCCCTGACCACGGGTTGAATCTGCAACCTTTTGGTGTCCTGAATGATGCTCCAACCACCTGACCCACCCAATGAAAAGCAAGAAGAGCCTGCTTTTGATTGGTGGGAAAACCGAGGGATACAGGCTCACGAATGTCCCAAGAGAAGAACGCATCCTGAAGATGCCCAGTAATTGCATTATCTCTGCAGTCACAGCATGCGATTAATTTTTTTTAAATTACTGTAGCACGGCACGCTACACAAAATTCTGAAGCCCTTACGAGACAGGAACTATCTTTAAGAGGAAGCGTCAGAGGGAGAACCTTTGCCTGTTGTGTGCAGAAATGTCCCCATCTGTGTGAATTCTCCCCGGATATCTCCCCCTCATACGCAGATTTATGGGTGAGCTCTTTCAATATCAGACACCTTTCCTTCTTGACGATGACAGAAGCCTGCAGCTGTCAACCGCTAATGGGCGACGGGTTTTCTTACATTAAATCCACTGCACAGCGCGTTTCCCTTGTCAAGTCCTAAGGGCAGAGAAAAGAGATGGATCTGCAGCCGGCTGTGGTGAAGCTGTCAAACATCTAAGCTGATTGGTATCTCTGTCTCATGTCTGAATTAGCACAGAGAGTGCCGGGGCGTGGATGTCTAGCGAGGTGAAGGCGGAAACACACGACACCCTTATCCTCCCTTTCAAACCCTATTATCACGCGTCACTGGCTTCTTCGGATTTGTGTTTTGTGATTAGATAATACCTATATCATGGCCGCTTCTGGAAAGTCCTTCGCTCCCTCCTAAGGACGGGGGATTAGAGATCCAGAGAGACCATCCATCCATCAAGCAACTGAAGACTCAGTCCCAGAAGCTATGGATAGTTTATGTATATTCCGAGTCACACACTCACAGACAGGGACAAGCTGACTTCTCTGTTTCTTTTAGAATTTTGCATTATAATAATAGAAACCCTTAGAGAGCTTGACTTTGCCTACCTTCATTTTCTCTCCTGTTCAGTGGCTATCAAAGAAGGATTTCTTCTGTAAGGAACAAATTTCCTTCAAATCTTTTGCCACTTGACGGCCAATTCCGATTGGCTATGCTGCTACCAAAAGGAAGCCATTGCCCGCACTGGTTGGTGGCCTTTTAAGAAAAGAATAAGGTCATCGCAAGTGTCCACACTGTCATGAGTTCTTAAAAAGGGATTGTTGGAAGCGCACCTATGATATTTTTCACCAGATAAAATATTTCTCCTCTTCAATTCAAACTCAATCACAAAAACAATAATACTCGGTAGAAAATACTAGTATATGGGAGTGAAAACACACATCCAAGACATGGTGAATCCTCCAAGGGGCTGGGCTGATAGTTCTAAGAACATGAAAACTACTTGTGCACACGAAGCAGCTAGCTAATGAAAAAGCAATGTACCCCTTTAAGCGATCCAAGTTTCTGAAAAGTTGCAAACAATGCCAGCAGGAATTATGCCCCGCAGAGTGTGGCTAAAGAAGATAGCAACCACCAAGCGGAGGCCCTGGTGACTGGGATTTATTTGTCTTCTATAATTGAAACTTTGTAGCCCTGAGTGGAGGCCCAGGTGGGTCAGAAAGCTTGGCCTCCTTCATAGCCAGGGGCAACTCAAGCCTCCTGCTCTCTCCAATGATTGGTTCCTTTGTTTGGCTTATTCTTGAGCTAATAGTATTTGTTGACGCATAAGGTGTGCACAGTCAAATGCACATATCAGAAGTATGTAGCTAAATGTTGGCCAATGCCTGACCAGCACCATGATAAAAAAAATATTTCCTACAGCCCACACATTTTCCTTTCCAGTCCTTTCCTCTGCCACCCCCTACCTCCCAAGAACCTATTGCTCCTCTGATTTCTAGCATCATCAGCTACTTTTTCCTATTCTTGAACTTCATTGTATATGGAATCATACAGGATGTGCTTTTTATGCCTGGCTTGTTTTGCTCCATAGAGTTTTGTGGAGATGGACCCATGTTGCCATGCATCAATAATCCGTTTTTGTTTCCGACGACCTTGAGTAGCATTCAACTGTGTGTCTTCTGCAGCTGGTTAGCGGTTTCCAGTTTGAGGCTATTATGATGAAAGTTGCTATGACCATTCTTATGTAAGTCCTTTTGTGGGCACATACCTGTATTTCTCTTGGCTAAATGAGGAGCAACATTTCTGGGTCATATTTTAAATACAGTATTAGCTTTATGAAAACGTTCAAACAGTGTTCCATCGGCACTATATGAGAGTTCCTATGCAGCTGGTTGTTGAAAAGTGAGAATGAGGATTCAGTATCTCTACATCTTTCCCCCCCACCCACCCACCAAGAAATTGAGAGATGCCAATATGTAGGTGAAAAGTTTCTGATTTTTAAATATTGGCAAGTAATTAGATCTGGAGAGCATTATGCTAAGTCAGAGAAAGATGAATGCCATATGATCTCACTTGTATGCGGAATCTAATGAGCAAAGGAAACTGATGAACAAAATAGAAACAAAGGCATAGATGCATGGAACAGACAATGATTTCAGAGTGGAGGGGGGATGAGGGGATGGATGAAAGAAGGTGAAGGAATTAAACAAACGAACAAACAAACAAACAACAACCACCACCAACAACAACAAATATATATATATATATATATATATATATATTAGAGGCCCAGAGCATGAAATTCATGCTTGGGGGCGGGGAGTGTCCCTCAGCCCAGCCTACACCCTCTCTAACCTAGGACCCCTTGAGGGATGTCCGACTGCCCGTTTAGGTCCAATACCATTAGGATCGGACCTAAATGGGCAGTCGGACATCCTTCTCACAATCCAGAACTACTGGCTCCCAACTGCTTACCTGCCTCCCTTCCTGGCCTGATTCCTCCCAACTGCCCTGTTGGCCATCTTATGGCAGCCATCTTGTGTCCACATGGGAGCATCCACTTGTGTGTTGGAATAATGGTCAATTTGCATATTATTCTTTTATTAGATAGGATAGAGGCCTGGTAAACAGGTGGGGATTAGCTGGCTTGCCCTGAAGGGCGTCCCGGATCAGGGTGGGGATTACCTTGGAGTGTGGGGCAGCCTGGGTGAGGGGCCTGTGGTGGTTTGCAGGTTGTCCATGCCCCTTGGTGACCCAAGTGGAGGCCCTGATATCTGCGATTTATTTATCTTCTACAATTGAAAATTTGTAGCCTTGAGTGGAGGTCAAGTTCTGCCAGAAAGCTTGGCTTCCTTCATAGCCAGGGGCAACTCAAGCCTTCTGCTCTCTCCAGTTCCGTGGCTGCCACCATTTTTGTTGGGATTTATTTATCTTCTATAATTGAAATAATGTAGCCTTGAGTGGAGGCCTGGGACCGCCAGGGCAGGCAGAAAGTTGGCTTCCTCCATTGCCTGGGAAACCCAAGCCTCCCATCTTGGTTGGGTTAATTTGCATACCCACTCCTGATTGGCTGGTGGGCATGGCTTGTGGGTGTAGAGGAGATATGGTCAATGTGCACATTACTCTTTTATTAGATAGGATATGATCATAAACATAGACACAGATAGCAGTGTAGTGCTAGCCAGAGAGAAAGGGGATGGGAGCTATGGGGGAATGGGCAAAGGCAGGGAGATGTGGACAGAAAGAGACTTTGCTTTGGGCGCTGGGTACACATGATGTTTTGTTGAGTTGTGCACTTGAAACCTGCGTGGTATTGTGAACCAATGTCACCTCAATAAATTCAAAATAAACCAATAAACAAACAAACAAATGGACCCATCAAAACACATTCTTCCTGGCAGGCCACCAACTGGAAAGTTCTCATGTCACCACCTACTTCCCCAACTTCTTAAACAGAGTAATCTAAGCAGATCCGGTAACTTCCCAATGACTTGGACTATTTATAAACATCAATTATTTTCTGTGTCATCACAGTCTTGGGTGACACCAGAATGAACTGATATACAAAAGGACTATCTCAATCCATAGTAGCCTCCAGGGGTCGAGGACTTATTATTTTTCAGCAGTTCTGCCTTCCGTAATGTTTCTGTCTTGTTCTCATTAAGCCATTTGTAAATGCTTGATGGCATAGGTATGGCCATGCTTCCCATTTCTGATGAATTGCTGATTAATCTCCTTTGTAGGAATCGGGGTGAGATCTTTTTCTCATAGGACTAGGTGTATATAAGGACAAACAGGCTTTGAGTGAAAGCCTTAAAGACACCTCTATGAGTAAAGCATAAGAATTTGGGACATACATTTTGTGACATTTATTTTCATGCTTAGAGTGGCCCGTTTATTTCCTGGCAGAGTCATCTTCAGAGAGGGGACTGTCAAAGAGATGAATTTTTCGGCAGCTCAAGTATTAACCTCATATCCATGAGGGATGTCATTCAAGGACAAAGATCCAAAAAAGGGACTCCTAGGTAGGAGACTAGAATATTCTTCGAATGTATGTTTCTTCAGGGAAAAAGAAAATACCTCTACACATTCGCTTTTCACTATCCAACAGGATAGTGTTCATGGTATTTTTTGTGATTATTTATAAAAGCTGATATGAACCATTGTCTTCAAATGACTATTAAATATTTTCTTGAATGCAGAAAATACTCCCCACTTCTGGTTTAATTTGGGAGCAATAATGGAGTGTGTACTGCATGCTTGGTACCATCAAAGTGTTTCTCATGCCTTGTTACATCTGATCCTCATGCCATCTGATGAGACCCCTATTCCAATGAAGGAAACTATAGCTCCATGGCCGCCGCCATTTTTGTTGAGATTTATTTATCTTCTATAATTGAAACATTGTGGGCAAAGGAATCAAACTCATCAATCAACCTTAATAGATGGTGGGAGCAAAAACTGAATCCAGAAAATTTTCTTTGAGGAGCTCATAATAGCATCCACATCATTCCACATTTCTGTCCACATAAACTTTTTTGCTTCTAGGTTGAAATTTTAAGAAAATCATTAATTTCATTAATGGCATATTTTCAATTGCTTGAAATAACTTGCAATACATCATTGTCATTACAGTTCCCTCCATTCTCCTGTAAACTCTCAGAAATCACTATTGAATAAGCCATGTGTTCTGAATGGGCTATGTTTTTAACAAGCCTCTCTCTGTATTAAGGGTCAACAATTGTTAAGCCAAAATGCTTGCCTACATAATAGATGCCTGTGAGGGATTATAAAGAAGGCCGTAAACGGTCCATTCCATTTATTTCCACAGCCGTATTTACAATATAGCCACAAGTAGGCACTGCCTCTGGGAGTTGGTTTGACATCCCACTTAGAAATCAAGTGATTTGTATCCCCGGTATTGGAAAAGAACAATTAGCTTTCTGTTTAGAAAGAAAAAGAAACTGCAAAATTGTACCCAGACACGGTACTAGCTGCATAGCGTTTCCTTGTGCTAAATAATTAATCACGCGTCCTCTAAAAACGCCCCATTGGCTCGATATACTAGGGAGACACTTCTCTGGTTGCTGGTTCACCCTGCCCCGCACTCCGATGGCTATAATTAGGAATGAGTAGGATTTCTACGTTTGAAACAGGATTTGCTTGGCAATTAACATGACTTTTCATATAAATGTGTGAGTGGGTTTGAATATGTCCTTTCAAAGCAACTCCCACAAGAATATAAAACATGGGATCTTTGAATGGAGATGTTCCCCACCCATAATCTCACCAAAACTCATGGTCTCCCACTTTAAAATACATACATACATATACATATATACATATATACATATATGTGTGTGTGTGTGTGTGTGTGTGTGTGTGTGTGTGTGTGTATTTCAGAGAGGAAGCGAGAGGGAGAGTGAGATAGACTCATCGATGATGATGAGAGAATCATTGATCAGCTGCCTCCTGCACACCCCACACTGGGGATCCAGCCTGCAACCTGGGCATGTGCCCTGACCAGGAATCAAACTGGTGACCTCTTGGTGCAATGGACAATGCTCAACCAACTGAGCCACACCAGCCGGACCTGATATCTTGAAATAATGATCATTTTTAGTTGGTTGTCTATATAAGCTTTCAAACTGCTGACACAGGTGAAAGAGTGAGAAGGTCTAAAAGATTCTGGTTACTAAGGTCATCGTCATTGAACAAAGAAGCCGGTCTGCAAAGAGATAAAACATGTAACGCAGGGCGACATCAAGTCCCATCAACTTGCAAACCCCGAAATTCATCGCCTGGAGACCTCTTCACGCCACTGTGGACTCAGAGAGGGAACACAGAAGGCGTGACAATCTCGGGTCATTCTGTATCCAAAGCAATGGCCGTGATTGGGGGAGTGGTACATGAGGCTGCGCCCTGTATGACAATATGTTCTGACTCAGCCTTCAGTGTTTGGGATCATTAAGCAAATGTAAGCATCGCGAAAGCTTTCAACCCACCAGGCGTCCCTGTAGTAGCTTAAAGACACCCCACTGCGACAAGACAAAACCCTCTGCTTCCCACTCCAACAGGGTCCCTTCCAGTCCCCTCAGCAGCGGCCCTGCGAGGCGTTGTGTGTGAGCTGTGAGAAGCGTATTTTGGTACCATTTCCCTGGGAGATTAATAAGTTCTCTGTGGGGTGGCTGCCGTTTTTCAAGGCACTGCATTTTCGTGCAGAAAATAGATGGCACTCATTGTTCTTAAGGACAAAACGGAAAGAAAACGGGCTAAGAATTAACAGTTTTATACCATCTAAAAGGCATCCCTTCCTTAGAGAAACAAGGGGTGATGAATATTAGAATGTATTATGGAAATGGGGGTGGTGGAGGGCAAACTGGGGGTGGACCAAATCCAGCCACTCGACCCATCCCTCTTTGCTTGCACTGCATCTTAAAACCTTGGGAGATGCTACGTGGACATTCAGCAGGGGCCACGCGCCCTGACCGCACTCAGCTGGAGTGGCTGATGGCTGTCCCCTCTCCCTGGGGTGCCCTCTCCTGAATACCCTGCCTGGCCCTCCGAAGCAGCTGTCTCTTCTACCCCGACTGCATTCACCATCCGAGCTAGCCATGATAGGCTGTGTTTCCGCTTCTAAAGTTTCAGAAATATATTCATCCCCTTTCTCCCCCATCTCGACAAAATGCAGAGAGGGGAGTAAATGCATTCAAAGGTTTTGGTTTAAAAAAAAAATGAAGATTCAATTCAAAGCAAACAGCCTAGATAGTCCCAAATCTCGGGGACAACGCTAAGTATTAAAATATTCAACTTCAGCCCTGGCTGGGTGACTCCATGGAAAGGTTGTAGGAAGGCAACCCATTGATGTTTCTCTTTCATATCGATGTTTCTCTCTCTCTCTGTGTGTGTCTCTCTCTCTCTCCTCCCCCTCCCCCCACCTCCTTCCTCTTTCTGTGAAATCAATAAAAACATAGCCTCAGGTGAGGATTAAAAATCTATAATTATTCAGCTTCAGAGCATTCCGGCTGTGTCTGCTGAGGACAGCACAAGAGTCAGTGGTCGGCAAACCTCGACTCTCGAGCCACAGGCAGCTCTTTGGCCCCTTGAGTGTGGCTCTTCCACAAAATACCACATGTGGGCGTGCATGTACAATGCGATTGAAGGAGTACCGTAATTAAGTTAATAACAATGTACCTACCTAGATAGTTTAATTTTAAAAAGTTTGGGCCTCAAAAGAAATTTCCGATATTGTACTGTTGATATTTGGCTCTGTGAGGTTAGCCAGTGCGTTTGCTGACCACTGACATGGGTAAGAAGACATTTAAGCTGTCCCCACCCTCACGTTAAGAGCTGGATGCCAGTTAAATCACGATGAAATCTAAGAAGTCCTCAAGGGCAGGTCTTCCTTCCCCATCTATGTTAATCCTCAGGTGAAATGAGACAATGATATTTTGTTTGAAAAAACAAAATAATGAAATAGTTCTGATAAAGAAATCTTTCCAAGAATGCTCATGATTCTCCACGAGCTAAAATGAGACCATGCTCACGTGCAAGTTCAGGAAATCATTCTTTACATGTTAATAAAAATACTAATTTTGGTCAGGTTTTGGCAGAGCACTCAAGTGGATTCTTTTTTTTTTATTTATTGATTTTTTACAGAGTAAAAGGGAGAGGGATAGAGAGTTAGAAATATGGATTGGCTGTCTCCTGCACACCCCCACAGAGGATGTGCCCACAACCAAGGTACATGCCCTTGACGGGAATTGAACCCAGGACCCTTCAGCCCACAGGCCAACGCTCTATCCACTGAGCCAAACTGGTTTTGGCTCAAGTAGATTCTTGACACTCCTCCAAGGATACAAGTTAAAACAACTGATCAGTTCTAGATGTGTGTGTGTGTGTGTGTGTGTGTGTGTGTGTGATAAATTCCATCTGGCTGGTGCAAGGGAGAGATTTCAAATCCATTTCCTTTGTCCAGATACCAGAATCAATCCCTGAGTCTTCTCATGTCTTCCTTCCCTGCGAGGTAACCAATTTAAGTGAAATAAAGCGATTTTTAATGGAATAGACTGTTCAAATGACCCTA